>JAGFZM010000108.1:225160-304874 GCA_017657215.1 Limnothrissa miodon | reverse complement strand
ACACACACACACACACACACACACACACACACACACACACACACACAGCAGCAGCAGCAAACACAAGACTTATTCAGAACCATTGCACAACTAAACCACTGCACATGTAAATCAAACATCTACAAATCTTCAACCAATCACATATTTGAACTATGCTTGCCTACACAAAGGACACACAAACAGCACATCAAAACAGGAATCACACGCACAGACAAACACACAGATGCACAGTGTCAGTCATGGTGTAAAATGTACATACGCATAACCAACACAGACACATTCATAAAGCCATTGTGTCAAATGCAGGGGCAATCAGTGACTATGTGTGTGTGTGTGTGGGTGGGCGTGTGTGTGTTGCAGAGGGGTGGTGGTGCTCTGGCAGCCAGCTGAGACGGCACATCCTGTGTCCCCTTGGCTCACATTTCACATGACCCACCAGGATATTGAGCAATCGACTAGTGTGGCTACCTTGAGCAATCGACTAGTTTGGCTACCACCGCCGAGATGCTTATTTAACCCAAAGATTTGCCTGCAGTCTCACACCTACATGCGAACAAACACACACACACGTCAGATATATTTGACTTTTAACAAAAGATTCACCTGTTTTTAAAATCAACGTCAAATATCAATGGCTGTCTTCATGCAAACACATGTACAGTAATTTATTTCTCTCCCATATTCCCTGCACATCCCTCCCTCTCTCAAACTTCCTCTCTCTAACTCTCTCTCATACACCAGAATCTCTGAAAAACCTCATTAACAGTAAACCTGGCTGTTGTCCAATGTCACAAATAGCAGCAGAGTGGAGACCAGGCCAAATCTACACACACACACACACACACACACACACACACGCACACAGAGCTGCCTACTGACCTACTGGCCAACGCTGAAGCCAAACAACTAGCAGGACCACACACTGTGTCTGGACAAGTTAAATTACAGATGATATAACATTGTGAGACTCACACAATAAATTACATGCTGACCACCACAAATCCTATAGCAAATGTGCATATACAGCATGATGTATATGTGTGTGTATATATATATATATTTTTTTTTTTTTTTTTAAAGTTACATACTGTGTTCATCTCCCAGAATGTTGCAAAACTAGGCCTATGTAAGCTGCAATAATGTGAAACTTCAGCAAAAACACCACATGCTGAATACACTAAACAGTATGGCGAGTGAAGACTATAAGAGAGTCCTGATCGTGGCTAATCCAGCAACTGTTTGTTGATTATTTCTAATTGCCTTTCCTGATTTGGAAGTGTTGAGGGGTGCCGTCATTTAGCACCTCTGAGCACCACCACTAAACTTCCATTTAACCCAGGCATGCAGCCAAAGGTTACACAAGCCCAGATAAACTCCATACTCATTACACAAGACAAGGACTTGGGTTCAAGAAAGTACCTTTTTTAATAGCAGGAATTGTTCTGGAATCTCACATGCCCTCTGAAAAAATTCCCAGGGGAAAGACAGGCGCGGAGCTTTAAGAGAAAGTTTGTCTGGCTTCTGTTTAAAAAAAAATATTTTCTTCTGCAGTGATGTCATGCCCTGCTGTTGGGCAATGCATTGTTTGCGTGCACGCATGGAAGTTGCCAGGGGCCGTCCGCCGGCTGACCACAAAATACTTTAGTGATTGTTTCTCGGTTGGAGATATTTGCTGGCTGCCGGCAGAAACCTGCACTGAAGTGAGAATTACAAAGAGTGACATCATCCTCCAACGATCTTGCTGTTCAGGGTCTATCTAATGCAATACCCCACCCCCCCTCCACACACACACACACACACACACAGGGATGTGATTAAAGAGAAAAAAATACTGAAATACTCAAGTTGTTTAATACATGACACAAGAGCTTTGAACATGCATCAGATACAGTGGAACTGCTTGAGACTGGTATTGAGGATATTTGGAGGTCTGTAGTGAGGCTCAACTGTGTATGTATGCATGTATATTTTATAACCACTGAAAAAACAACATGCACAGTGAAACACTAACATAAAATGTTGACTTTATGACAAACTGCCATGCACACAACTATTCTATATAGTATGAAAAAATCACTGAATAAAAAAAATCTTCTGTTGCAATTTCATACACTGTACCCTTACAATGAAGGAAAATTAGATTTGGACATTTTTTGGATTTCAAAATAACTTATTTTATTTTCATCAGATGACTATGATTCAAATCACATGCACAATTGAGGGAAAATAAACACACACACACACACACACACACACAAATCCAGTCCATAAAAGCAATGAGGTAATCTGGGGGCAGATTGTGTCGAAACGGTGACCACCACCGCATGTGTGGGTGTGTATGTGTGTGATAGTGGGGGGGCAAATACAAACACGGCATGCTAAATCAGCTCTGTGATGTGTGGCCTGATCTGTAGAGACCAAATCTCAGGAAACTCTCATCTGAGAGGCCTGTGACAAAGCGGTCCTTGTGTGACTGTGAGGACATTGTGTGTGTCTGTATGTGTGAGTGTGTGAGTGATGCGGGAGGGGGGGGGGGGGATGGGGTGTACACAGGGGCCTCTGTGTGGTCATTGTTTTACAGAGAGAAGGGAAAGAGCAAGTGAAAGAGAGGCAGCAAGAGAGAGGAAATTAGGTAGTCTTCAGGTTGCATCCACATGACTAATCACAGTATAT
Source organism: Limnothrissa miodon (assembly GCA_017657215.1). NCBI lineage: Eukaryota > Metazoa > Chordata > Actinopteri > Clupeiformes > Clupeidae > Limnothrissa > Limnothrissa miodon. Next base: position 302,201 of record JAGFZM010000108.1, on the reverse strand, counting down.
CCCATAATAGTCCATTCTTTCCATCTCGGTGACACTCGTTTCTCTCAAGCCAAGGGCAGGGTACATACATGTACTCCTCTAAGCCTCTCTGCGGCTGAATTAGCAAAACAAAATCAATTGCATTGCTAAAGAAGCACAGCAGATGGAACAAACTGCTCATACAGTTTGTTCCTGTGGTCAAACTTGGTAAAAGGCTCCATTTCTTCTGGTTATCTGAAATGTTACTATTGCACACAATGACTAATATCTGACCAGGCCTGTGGTGAGTGAGTGCAACTGTGTGTGTGTGTGTCTGAGTGAGAGTGAATGAGTGTGTATGTGTGTGTGTGTGTGCGCAAGAGAGAGAGAGACAGAGAGAGGGAGAGAAAAAGAGAAGGAGCGAATGTGAGAGTGTGTATATGAGAGTGTGTCTAGAACTATTTCACTGACTGCTAATGAAACGGAATGTGCCATGACGTTATGAGTATCCTTTGTTTAGCTGAATGCCTCCCAGATTACCAACTCTTCCAAATGAAGCATCTGCAAACATGTACTGACAAAGTGAATCAGATGCCAGAGTCACAACATTACCACAGAGACTGCAATCCCTAGACAAACATTCAACAGGACCTGTGTGTGTGTGTGTGTGTGTGTGTGTGTGTGTGTGTGTGTGTATTTCACAAGGATAAGCAATACAGTACCTGTCTTCCTTGAAATACCTGGCACTGTCTAAATTTATTGCAAGGGGACTTTTTATGATATTGCAGTGTAACACTTCCAACATTCACAGTCAGTGTGTGGAAATATGCTAAAAAACTGGTTTTGTAGATATCTGAATCATCTATCAGATATATGTAGGACTGTAACCATGGCGAAATTTCTACAGCAAGCTACCGGATAAACATGCATATACCCACATACACTCACTCTTTCTCTCTCTCTTTCTCTCTCTCACACACACACACAAGATATAGACACTTGATAATTAATTTTAGAAAGGGGTAAATTTTAATAATTGTAGTCATACTTTTTTTAACAAGCTCTCACACAGTCAAAACCCCAAAGGCTGGTTCTATAAACAGGAAGTAAAAGACATGTCAAAGGTCATGGCTTGTGTGCACCATACACACCAAACCTGTTTTTGGCCTTTCAAAACACATAAACACTCTTTCGCACACACACACACACACACACACACACACATTCATAGACACAGACACGCATGCACATCACACTGAAGGAAGTGTCCATGGGAAAAAATAAAGTGTTCTTTATTAATAGCCGTGTTGCTGGAATGCATAAACACTCGTTTCCTTGCAGCAGCTCGGCCTCATGGGGGTGAGGACGTGAGGACACACACACGTCACTGTGGCGACCAGCGCCACTTCCTGCCGCACTCTGGCCCGATTACTCACACACGCACATACACACATACATACATACACACACACTCACAGGCCTCACATAACAGCCGGAAAGACGCTTCACACCAGCCGACATCTGACACCATGTATGTGGATGGCTCTTAGAGATGCCATTTCCTCCTCAAAGAACCTGGCTCAATACAGTATCAAATGTAGACAGATGATTCACTCAGACACATTATCCTGTCAATGGATCCTTCAGGGGGGCTGCCTGTCAGACAAAGCGATGGTGGAGAGACCTTGGGATGTAGAGCCGGAAAAAAATGAACAGGAGTTTTTTACCTAGGTGATAATGGGATGGTTGGGATGGTTGTTTAATTTAAACATGCAAAATCACTTTGTCCCTTTTGAGGTTGTGTCAAAATATCAATGGTCTGAGATGCACCAAAATGAACACACGGACCAGATAGTGCCGGCTCTATCTTCATGATTCATTTGCCTGCACAACTCAAAGGCATCTTTAATTGACAGAGCACTGACTCTGAAGTGTGTCAGCATGGTCTGATCGGTCTGTCTGGGTGCACAGACACAGAACGTTATGAAACTGTTAAATTTTGCACTTGTGTCGCACTCTTTAAGGACTTCGACTTCCTTTCGGATTTTAACTTGGTTCACACCCTAAGGACATTTTACAGCAGTGTGTGGCCCGAGTTGTCATCAGGTCTGTGCCCACCCGGTTCAGCCCAGCAATGAAATAAACCTCATCTGACGGTGGCTAGGCCTGTGGTGAACTGTGAAGACTGTGCATTGGGTAGGACAGACCGTGTGTGTGTTCAAGTCATTTACCAGATGCTTGGTGTTTTCATGTGTCAGTGTTTTCTATCTCTCTCTTGTTATCTGCCTGTGTGTGTGTGTCTGTTTGCGGGAGAGTGGGTGGGTTAGAGAGAGGTTTCAATTTGAGCATCTCTGTGTCTGGGTATTTTTTTGTATTTCAAGTGGGGTGCAAGTCATGTTGGTGTAGATGACTGTCTTTGTGGGCGTCTTTTTCTGTGCATTGCCTTTATGAGCGTTTATATGAGACTGGGTATGGACTTTAGTGCGTGTGTGTCTCTCAGTGTGTGGGTGAGCATGTTTCTCTGTTTGCCTGTCTATATGCACATGCCCCGGTACAGTGCATTTTGTGTGTGTGTGCCTGTGTGTGTTGATGCGTGAGGCCTGTGTATTGTACTCCAAGCATATTTATCAGTTTCTTTGTGCTTTGTGAGTATTTGTGTTTAGTGCATGTGCGTGTAAAAGTATGTGCATATTCTGAGTATCTTGTTTTTGTGCGCCTTTCATGTGTCTACATGTGTGATTTTATTTTGTGTGGGTACATATGTGTGTGTTTCATGTGTATGTTTCTGTGTGTATTGTGTGTTTCATGTGTGTGTGTTTGTGTGTGTCAACCGAGGAGAGTGGTGGGGCCAGGAGGGATCACACCAGTGTGAATTTTGACACGGCCGTGGCACTCAGCTCCACAGGGCCAGGGCTGGCAGTAGCCTCTGATCCACACCATGGCTCCCAGCAGGCTTCCCAGCATGCCTCTACAGTGAGTCACCCCACACAGGTCATCCTGTTTCGCACGCAGGCCGCCATCTTAGGAAGGAAACACTCGTCTTCAGGGAAACACAGATCAGTGTGATTCCAGGCTACTGATGCAATGTAAGCCATTGGGGCTGACAGAAGGGGAGAAGAGATTCTTGTTCTTTCTGTGTGTGTACATGTAGCAATCTGTGCTTGGAGATCAGATTAGTATGGTAATGCATCTTCCTTCATTTGCATTCTGAGTATTTGTGTTGACTTAAATCCTATTGCTTCATTTCTAGACATACCAGCTGAGCTAAAGTATAGCACTAGGGTATATCTAGAAGTAATGTGAATGCAGGCCCTGCGCCAGCACTAAATGACTTAAGGTGATTGGGTTACGGAGAGGGGGCAGCAATAAATAAAAAATAGTGAAAAACAACAATGATTACGTAAATACAACAGAGATTTAAAAAAAAAAAAATTACAATATTTTTTACAATGACATATAGCACTGCAGGTTAATTACAGTGACTGGCTTCTCTTGAAAATCAGGATGCAAATGCCCTTTTAACATCTTACAAACCCTTTCTCAAAAGAGAAATTCATTTGCATACGACAAATAAAACTCAAAACTCATATTCCTGTTAGATAGACAGCTATATTTGCAATTTATTTAGCATTTTAGGCTTCAAGTCACCTTAGATCATACTGTGATTAACTTAAAACAAGTAGTGTTTTAAACATTAGTCTTTTACAATACACTTGACAAAACTACTACTATTATTATTACTATTACTAAAATTATTTATTGTACTCATTATTTCTGCACAAAGAGGAGGACAAACACCTCCTTCCCGTCACAGTTATCAAGAAGAGGAAGTAGAAAAGAATTTCACATGTAGCCCAAATGATTATAATTAACTTATTGCTAAGAGCTTAGAGATCACCTGATTTTTGTCAAGAGGAATAAATAGCTATGGCTTTACTGACATTTGTTTGATGCCTGACTGGTAGGAAACATGTGCGTGGATTCAACATTACTCACCCATATGCACAGCTGAGGTGCCCCTGGGCAAGGCACATTATTTACATGGATTTGGAAATATAGACTAATACCCCTCCTCCACCCTACTGTACTCCCCGTGGCTCCAACACCTGTGTGGCTGTTATATTCAGACAGTTATTTTATATTTTAAAAAACTGTGTGCAGTGTGTGTGTGTGTGTGTGCACTGTTGCGTCTGTGTGTGTTGTGTGCACTGTGTGTTACTGTTGCATGTGTGCTGCACTTGTGTGTTGCAGATGTTTCTATTTGACTTTGTGTGTAGGTGTTAGCTCGTTGCAGATGTTTGTGTTTGAATCTTTATGTAGGTGTGTGTAGAGATCTGCACTCTTGTATGTGTAGGTGGGATGCATGTGTGTAGATGCTTGTGTGTTAGGCCTTTGCTCCAAAGGACACAAAAAATATGTTATGCCATTTGATGAAAAAAAAAAAAAATCACATGAGAGAAGCAAGTTATGTATGTGCACCCATCACATACATTACAATAGGTGTCGTGTATGGGATACAAGGTAGAAGAAACAGAAACAAGGAACCAGCAGATAGCACCTATAGAGAGTAAAACTTTTAACCCTATAGCAAGTCTCTTACTGTATATACATGGCTCAAACGAGATGCTCAGTAGGACAGATTAACCAAGCAACAAATCATTAAAATAATGAACGTTAATGGATTTGTAAGTGTGTGTGTGTGTGTCTGTTTCAGACTACAGTATCTAGCGGTATCTCTGTTCACCGGAATCTTTAGACTTTTTTGTTAAAATCAAAACCATACATTACATTGTAACCAGTAACATGCTAGCGTAAACAAAAAGAAACTAAAAAAAAAATAGCCCTTTGTGTTTTTAAATCCCCATCTGAAACTAGATTTCACACCTCTGGACAAATCTCCCATGTCTCCCATGCTCCAATAGCAAGGCCTGTGAACTCAGCTGTTGCAACCAGGGCTTTTGCAGTTATTTATAAAGAAAAAGCACAGACGCAACAAAAAAGTGGAAGGGCCACAGATTGCGCTGGAAGGAAAAGCAGGCCAGGGAAATAAATGGCTAAGAAATACCCATTAATCATCCACTAATATGACACAGCAATTCTCAGAATGACTAACATTTTCTGACGGGCTCTGCCTGAGTCTTGCCGCCTACTCGTTTTGCCTATGCAACACTTTTTTTTTCTTTTCTCGCTGTTTTTTTTTTCCAGCTAAAGGCAACCGCTAACCTCACGCCTGCCAGAATTAGCCCCACAGGGCTGGGTAAGGGGAATACCAGGCTGGTCGGCGAGTCTGGGTTCCCACTCTTTAGTTTCCCTTTCACGCACGGCTGACAGGGAAGCCCTCTATGTACTTGCTTCACTGTGGTTCCCTTTTCTCACTCTCTCTTTCTTATTTTAAGACCCCCTACCAAAAAAGCTGGGCTAAAAACCACAGTATGACTGAGAAGGACTGTGAATAACAGGCATGAGCATTTCCTCTTTCAGAGAACTTGGTGGTGACACACAGTGTCACTGTGTTGCTGTGATACACAGACTCACTGTTGATATGTTGTCATCATTCCTAGTTCAGGTTGTGTGGTCACGCCACGTTTACAGAGAATGGGGTTCCTGTGTCTGTATCAGGGTGTGTCTGTTTATGGAATAGGGAGAGAGAGGGAGAAAGAGAGGTAGGGAGGAAAGAGAACACCCAGTGCAGGTGAACTCATTTCATCCCCAGTGGCAGGCTACCCACCCCACCCCACCCCCTTCTCCTCAAGCTTCCTGTTTTGTGTGGAAAGTAAAAGCCCTGCTTGTCTCCTGGGCTTACCTCACTTCCTCCCACGCTCCCCCAGGTGAAAAGTGCAGTGACGGAGGCGTCACGACAAGTTCTGCCACGGCCACAAGTGGACCCTTTGAGACACGGGATTAGAACACACAAAGGCAAAACATCTATTCACTCGTCTACAATGTGTGTCTGTCAGTGAACAGTCACATGTATCAAGCACCTTTAACATCCTGTAACTCTCCTGTAATCCCTTTTGCTAAGAATGTTTCACTCACACACATACTCTTTCTCACACACAAACACACGTACACATGTTTGCCCACCACAATCCCCCCCCCCCCCCCCCCCCCTTGCTCTTATTCTTACTTCCCTACTCTCCTTCTCTCTCTATCTCTCTCTCTCTCAAAGACTTGTTAAGAGTTGCCACATGATTGACCCTCCTTCTTCAACCATCTGAAAGTTGGCAGCTCTTACGTGTGTACTGAGGTGAATGCCAGAGTGTTGGTCATCGTTGCACTCTGATTGCAGATCGTTACGGCATGGAAGAAGGGCTATGTGCGGCCGGCTCTGTTGCAGCGGGAGACAGTGCTATTGCCGCGCATTGCATATGATCTCTTACAGTACACCCATATCAGCCTGTTGTGTCATCAGACGGATTCAACACATGCTCCCCACGCTCTCCACACCCTGGTGCTAAGAGGCCAATTTTGACACACAGAAACACAAATACGCACACCCACACACACACATTCTTTCCTTCTCTCCCTGTAACACACACACACACAATGACATATAAAAGGCACTAAGGTGGATGGCAGGGGTTTTGGCTTGTGTTAATGTGCCCTATGCCGTTTAGATAGAGATCTTTTTACAGCTCAAATTTTGCTCCAATTCTCATCATTCTTTTTTTTTTTTTTGCTGTCTTTGCCTGAATAAATGTAATCCATTTTTCTGCTTCTGTCGGTTTTCTCATGAGTTTCTGTCAGTCATGCTTTCATGTTCCCATCCTTATTCATCTTTCTTTCCATCTGTTCAGTTAATCAGGCTCTCGTGTTCTCTTCAGCTCTCTTCCTCTAAACACTCAATCTGTCATTCTTTGTCCTTTCTTCTATTCTCTTGTCCTTTCTTCTGCTCTCTTCCATCTCCACAACCTCTAAATTTGTCATTCTTTGGCATTTCTTTTCAACCTGTCTTGTCTGTTCTCTTCTCTCCTCTTAATTCTTCCTTCTTAATTGTTATTCTTTGCCTGTTCTTTTCAACTCCTTTCTTGTTCAGTTTCAGGGGGCATTGTGGCCTGGTGTAGCAGAGATCTTAGGCAGTCTGGCAGGCTGTTGTGAAATCCAGCTTGGCCACACAGCCTGTGAGACCTAGTATGGTGTGTGTGTGTGTGTGTCTCCTGCATTACCTCACACTGACACATATCACATTCCTAGAAGAGCTTGACTTACAGGCACACACAGACAGGCACACACACACACACACACACACACACAGACTCACACCTGAGAGAGCAGGGAGCATTGCGCAATGGTCCCAGGATTGCACAACCCTTCTCTTGCTGCCTACAGCAAGTGTGTCAACATACCGGACAGGGAAAAACAAAACCTCGAAGCGACGCACTGTAACCATAGAAACAACCTGGTCACGCAAGGCACCTACTAAAAAAACAAATATAAAGTCCGATCAACCTCCACACCAGGAAGCACTGATGCTATATTCTTGGTTGACGCCCATCCAGATTATGTGATTGCTGTAAATGGCGAGGCTACTCCAAGTAAAAGATTGTCAGCTCAACACCAGTGTTTCCCAATCAGATTCCTATCAGCCTGATAGTGGGACCCTGAACCTACTCACCTCCACCAGAAGCGCTTCAAAGTCAGTACTCCACACTCATTGTGAAACTGTAAAAACAGGAAGATCCCCGGGAATTTGGACGAGGGCAAGTGAATGGAGTGATTTCGACACATCCAGCTGCTCCGTAAACACATACACCTCATGACTGATTTACAAAAAAGGGGGAAGAGAGATTCACAATAACAAAATCTAAAAAAAATCTATCTTGATTCTATTTCTATATCTTTTTAATTACCTTAACCAACTTAGTTTTACTGAAAATGCTGAAAATTCTAAGGAGAAACAATGAGAGAATAGAAGATTGATTATTTTATAGATAATCACAATAAAGAATACAATAAGCATAGGAAAGATTCTCATTCATCCAGGTCATGGTAGTCGTGGTGGTACTTTTTTTTAGCTTAAAGACGTTTTTCTAAGACCAAGGATCCATTAAAAGCTAAGGAATGTATTACATTAATTTTTCTGTAACCGTTTCTGGAGAATTCAGGTGGGTCATCCCATTTACCTTGATGAAAGTTTGGCTCAATTGTTTATCCGAGTAAGTAATTCCTGGTAATTCCTGCACTTAATATTGTTTTGTTGGCCACAGTAGAGAGAGATTCCAGGTAAATATGGCGTTCCCAGTGACAACGTCATTGCAGAATGGCCTGTATTTATTCTTCCCAGGAAGAACGGCACAATCCCTTGCAAAGCGGAAGTTTGGTTCTTGGAATTTAAAAAAAAAAAAAAAAAAGAGAAATGAAATGAAAAAAAGATAGGTTAGTCATTCTTAAATAACTACATTCTGAACCTTGAGAAATGAAGTTAGCTTAAAGAATGCGGATGATGAATTTTAACCTCAAATCTTGAGGTGAGGGCCTCGCAACTGCATGACTGCACACCAGACAATGCAATGTACCACTGCTGGTCGACATGGGAGCTTGTGAGCGCAGTAATAGGATTTGTCGCACAGACGATAGTTTTCTTGTTCCTGGCCCTGGCGCACGTGCACACACACACACTCACACACACTCACTCACTCACAATCCCACCCATTTTTTTTTTAACACAAAAGAGACAACTTGCACAGAAGTAAGGCACACTGCCTTATTAGCTAGACAGCATCCAACTGTGCATTTGGGAAAAAAAATCCATTTAGTTTCCAATGTATTAGCAGGGTGACAGACAGCCTCCACCAGAATATATCCAAACGTCCAGTTCCTCTGCGCTCTTGGCCCACAGGCATCCATCCTCTCTCTGTGATGCCAGGGAGGGTCGGAATTAGCCACACTGCCTGTGCCTTTGTGCCACCACACTGAGGGAAATAAAGCTACTGAAACGTTCCCAGAGCGCCTTGGATAAAAGCCATCTAATGAGTCTAATGGGCGCGAGTCGCTGCTTGCCTGCCATCAAACGGCCTCAAATCCAGCAGCTTTCAAAGTTGCACTTATTCAAAGTGACGCTACTCATAATCACTTTCAGGAGGCTGATGTGAAGATATTTCAATTGCATCATTCAAGCTGCACCCCGCCACCCAAAAAATCCCCATCACCACCACCCCTTTCTTTTCTTTCTTTTCTCATTTTCCCCAGCCGGGGTTCCGTGTGGGGAAAGAGTGTCGCTCTAAAAGCATGGACCTATTCATCTGTCACACGCATACAATTTTCATGAGCTGCGCTGGGAAAAACAGAATGGCGAGGGAGAGAGATAGAAAGAGAGACCTTCGCTATGGAATTATAATTCCGACAAGCAGGCATTACAGAGAGTTTCATCAGAGATCCACACACTGGAGCCTGATGCCACTAACCTAAGCTTACAGTAGTGGTCTCTGGGGTGCTGTTTGAGCCTGCTCCCATTAAAAATAAGTCTGCTTCTCAAAAAAAAGTATCTTGGGTGAAACTACGGAGGAGAATGCAAAGTGGTGCAAATTATAACTGTCACTGCAATTTTTCCAAGGGTCCTTAAACGAGCAGTCGTGTATTGGTTGCCTTTTTCACTGCCTTCCTATCAAGTATTGATAACCTTTTCTGCACACTCTCTATAATACTATCATCGAGCACTGATAGTGAGGGTGTTTGTATTGCTTGACTCAGATAAAAAAACAACAGGATATCAGCCTGGATGTGGATGTAAGTATCCTTTTCTGGTGTTCCCATCCTGGTCAGACAGTATCCTGAAAATCCTTCCCTTTTCCTCTGCTCGCAAACCCGTTGAGGTCACCACAAGAGGTTGTGAAATCGAAATGGGAAAGAATTTTCCTGATTACAAGGCAAACAAAAGCCCAAGGTAACACATGCACACACTCACCCACATACACACCCACCCTCATATCCTGCAGCAGAGGAAGAGAGTCACATTTCGGATTTGTTTCCCACTCTCTCCAGTTATGAAAATGTTAACTTAAAACTTCCTCACAGAGTTGATATTTCAAAATCCCTGTGCAACATCAGGCTGATGTACTGTACACAGGAGGAACCGTACAGACAATAACACTTGGAGGCCTTTTACAAAAAGAGGGCAGCAGGCAATTGTCTCTCCTCCTACTTGTCCTGTTGCAGTGCACTTTTATGCTGCCTCTGTTCTTCAATTGACTTGATGCTTGGCATGACTGCTTGGGCAGTGTCTTCAGGCAAAGGCCTCTAAGTTATGCCCGTGCTCCAGCGCGCTCACATGGAGCAAAAGCTTCGAAACAAGAGGCCAAATTGAAGGAGAATCTTCTGAGCAACTACAAGTTTCTGAGGAAAACATACAGACTTGTCGGTCTGTCTTTTGAACAGTTGGAAGACTTTGTTTGGTCCATCTATGCATTTGTCTTTCAACAATATAAACATTATTATTTCTATCAGCTGTTCATACCAGAAAACACACATACACAGACACATTCTCTCACACACATGCACACACAAATACTCATGCTCACCCCAGCCCCCGTTGCTGCCTTCCCTCTTCTTCCTCCCAGACTAGTGGACGTCCCCGATTGGAGGAAATCCTCTGTGAGTCTGGGGCTGGGACATGGCTCTGATAATCACATCCTGACTGTGGCTCCAGCCCTCTCCCCAGGGTTCCTGCCTCAAGACACACAGCAGCCGTCAATTCACATTCTTAAAATCTTACACTCATTCTTAGTCAGAAGCCCAAAAACAAACACACACGCACACTGCCAATATCTATGAAGATGACAACTACATAAAAAGATCCGAAAACATTAAAGAAACAGGAAAAAACTGGACAAGTTGAGAGTGAAATGGTGCTTTGACCGTGTACGCAACGCAAGCCTCAGGTGAAGTGTTTGTGTTTGTGTGTATACACAAACTGTCTCATCAGGCTCCAAAAGACCTCAAATCCAGGGAGGTAAATCCCTGCCTGGGGTAAAAGAATGTTTGTTTATTCTGCCACTGCCACGCCGGGGTTACACAACAAGGGTGGATCAGGTAAGCTGCACAACACACTACACACCACACCACACCCGGTTCCACTTTCAGTTTCAGACCCCACCCGAAGGGGGAAAAAAACGACAGTTCCTTGTGTGTGGAGAGATGAGGAATCACGACGGAGGCCGCGGTTACAACTTCAGGCCCCATCTTGGTTTCGCACTTTGATTTTACTGCGACAGATATCAGCCGTAGGGAGTGTAAGCCAAATGACTTTTTGATGTGCCTTTGTGTCAGGAGCTGATTTAACACCAGAAATGGGTTGCCTCACAAAACCATAACACTAAACAACAATTATTTATTCAAAACCGAGGGATAAACAGGAACCGAAGCAAAAACATCAGTCAATAATTAACTTGCCACTGAGACCAGAGATCTTGCATCCCTTTCTATCTCCTCTACCCCTCAACCTCTTCCCCCGCTTGCAATGAGCTGGAGTTGGGAGGCAGCACTCCAGAATAATGACTGGAACCTTGGGGAAAACAAGCCATTAATGAGGTTATGACTGCAGCCGGCCCAGAGGTTGTGAAATCAGACCCCGTGCTCCTGATTTCACTTGGCCCGGCCACATTGCATCTGTGAAGATAAACACGCTCCCTTGTCGAGATAGGCATGCTTTTCTCGCATGTGTGTTTAGCGAAGACAAGGCCTCTCTCTGTTTCTCTATTCCTCTTGTTCTTTTTCTTTCTGCCTCGTTCTTTCTTTCAGCTTCACTTTAATGTCAGACCACAGTTGACTCACAACACTTGGCTTCTGATTTCATCACATATGTTATGAAAGGCATGTGATTCAAACAGAGGCGCGCGGCTGACTCAAAAAAGCCACTTACGTGGCTCAGGCGAGTGGGATGGAATTTGCAAACTGTCTGGCTCAATATAGCGATACAGTTTTAGCACGGCTACTAATGGGATGAGATCAAATGTGCGCGGCTGCTGCTCGGCTTATTATTCCAGTCTGCAGTGGATACGAGCTTAAACTTAAGGGCGTCCCGCTGCGAGAAGCTGGTGCAGCGGTCATCTCTGAAAGCAAGAGGCTAATAAGTGACAGTGCCATTGCTGCAAACAGCTGGCAATGCAATGAAAATATAAATGTACACCTCTCAAGCAGTGGGTGAGCCCTTTCAAAATGCATATGCAATTCTTCCTCAAGCCTGGGGCGAGGCTAATGCATATTTGCACCATGGAAGAAATGTGGGGAAACTTTTCTTGTGCAAAGAATTCTCTGTGGTGATTCAAAAAAGTGCTGCAATATGCTTCTTACCACATTCGGTGTATATATGTCATCAATACTGACTGTGGCAAAATAATGCTTCTTTCTCTGAAGGCTATAATAAATAAGGGTCAGATGCTTGAACTGATGCAATTTCCCATGCACTTCAACTTATCACTAACGATTTAATAATATGTGACACAAAAGCTTTACTTTTTCCACTGAAAAAACATCTGTATAGGTCAAGACTGTTATAACACTACCTGCACTAGGCCCCCCTTCAACCACCAACTCACTTGCTTCATATGATGTTCATTAAGATATGGTAGAATCAGTGTCATGAGACCCAGCTAAACCCAATGCCCTTTACATTAGCATGTCACAGTGAAACTACAGCATGCCACAGCAAAACTGTCTAAAGCTTTACATTTCAACTGGCTTCTTGACTTGAACATGTATCACTATTCTGATTAATTATAAGATTTTTTAAAACTTTTAACTCATTTGACAACTAAGCTAACTTATTACAGAGAGACCAAGAAAGACTTTTCACCACAGACCTTTAATTGGGTGCAACACTTTCTCATACCACACTCTCCACAATCATGTCAATTGGAGGGCACTAAAAGTCAACCACATGAAAGCATATTCATTTCGATCTCTTTATGACTCATAACTTGAAGCAAAACTGGCCTTTGGTTGTCAGTGACCCATGGCTTTTACATATGCAGGAGTGCCAAACATAAAAGCCACTTGTCTGTATTAGACTTTAACGTGACACATTGAGAAATATCTCAAGACTGCTGAGATAGGCTTCCCCTTCATAAACAGCATGTTAAGTGGTTAAGTAATCACTTGCCTTATAATTCCCCAGAAACAACCAGTGGCAAACTTGGTTCTGCATGAGAAAAAGGAAGTTGATAAGTTCTGTGAATCTCGGTCACGCTTTCTGTGTGTGAGGATGACTTAGCAGGAACTTTCACCTTTTTGGTAATCTGTTTCCTTTCCAACCCAAATCATGCACTAAACTGACGATCCGGTTTATCTTCATATATTTTTTTTAAATAAGTTTGGAACAGTCATGACTTAAATTTAAAATCTGTCAAATTGCTGGTGACGGCTGGTAAACCACAAACTGCCTGGCTCATCTAAGGTGTTGCAACTGTTTCGCTGAAGTGGCAATCTGTTTTAGGGAATACGAAAAAAAAAACGCCACTCTGTTACTGGCTTTATGTCAAACATACATTTTCTGTCAAAGTACATATGTACTACATACGCATACTGTATGGTGTGGAAGAAGTCTCAATGCATGGTTATTTTACACAATAATTGCAAGTACTGTAGAAAGATTTCAAGAAATTATTGTGTACTTGTGATTATTCACATCCTAACCATATGTTAATGATGGTATTATTTAAAAATATATAAAAGGCTTGTGACCAAGTCATAACACGGAAGGACAAGTTACACAAGCGGTACACATGAGCACTGCACTTACTATTTAGGACTGCACAGCTTTGGATTATTTATTTAAATTAGAGCTGGACAACACACCTACATAGTCAACTTTATCACTATAAAAATTAGCTCACAAGAATCATTTGCACCAATGCATCAAAATGAAATGCACCATTGCGGTCTCATAATAATTGTGATGATTATAAGAATGTATCCCTCGCCGAATGTTTATGTAGTTTAACCTATTTCCAATTAAGGGATTGACCAAAATGTATCACTTGTCCCCACATATTGAATAGTTTTGAACCTGATTCACAAAGACTAAATCGACTTAAGAAAACAGGCTACACCATAAGTCTATCTGGCCCATGGCCCAAGTATTTTATGACAAATTGAAGAGTCACACTCTTGTAATGTGTAACTAAATATTGTATCATAAATCAAACCAAAAATATATGGATGAATGGAATTCACATCATACCATACTTTGGCACTTTGTTACAGTTATGGATATCGACAACAGTTCCACTGCCAACTAACAAACTTTTAAGACACCCCAAGTTCACTCATCCTCCGCCCCCATAAAATAGTTTTAACCTTTCGTGTCTCCCTATCCCAAGAAACAGTTAATCAATGGCTTGACGTTCTCTGAAGAGTTGCCCATGGTATATCACAGGATATGTGAATTCTAGAATGTGTTCGTCCAATCAGAAATTGCTAAATAGTTCAACCACGCCTGTTGCATAAATATTCCTTCATTATGATTGATTGAATAACATTTGAGGTTGTTGTATAACAACATTTTATAAAAGTAATAAGTAAATTCTATACCGTGAATATTGCTTTGCTCCTCTCACCTCATGCCAAACATCATAGCCAAGGGCCTCTGGGCTTTTTGCCTATATGGCATAAATGCAATATACTTAACATACTTAAGCAATCCCCTGAGGGCAGTTTTACATGCATATCTCATTTGTGCATATCAGAAAGGACAGTACCGGAAATAATAGCCTCCACATCTCTCCACAATGTCATATCATCATCACACTGCAACAACTTTCCTGTGGCAAGCATGAACACCACTTATCTCTTGTATAAGTAAGAATTTTCTCAAGAACAAGGGCATTCAAAAAAAAAAAAACTCAGGAGACTTTGGCAGAGGGAAAAAAGGACCTCTGCATAGCTAGGCTATCCGCAGGGCAAACAGGTCTAGGCCGTGATGAAATCTCATGTGATGACATTTCACAATCCAACATCACTAGAGGCTGTGCAATGTGCTGAGCCTCTGATTAGTACAGCACTCACACTGAATGCATCGACAGTCACTCAGGACATATTTGTCCTTATTCTCCAGAGAAAGAAATACTTAAACCTTAAAACACTCAATGGCCTGTGTTTTAAAAAAAAATGAAAACTTTCCCCCCCCCCTGTAATAGGCTATCTGAATTTTGATTTATGAAAAGCATAATAATTACAAAACTGTATTATTATTGTTGTTGTTATTGTTTACTATTATTATAACAACAACAACAACAACAACAACATGGCTAATAATCATAGCCACTAATCATAAAAGGTGGAACATAGTTACTGTATATCATCTACTTAACATGATTAAGTGCTTGTTTTTGAGTAGATTTCATGCCAAGAAAGTTTCAAGTATGTTAAAAAAAATACTGTAGGTTCCTTGGGTCCGAGGTCTGCACATGCGGTCCACAACTGACCACATTCAAATTACTTCTGATGGAAAATGATCAGTCATAGGTTGTCACCACTGGATAATATGGGCTAACCAAAGTTACTTTGTATTGTAGCCAGGAAACATAATGTTAATGAAATGCAGATCTGAGTTGATTGACTGCTGTTAATATTTTTAACAAAAGGAGATGGAAACCATTAAGCCTTTAGTTTAAACCACTGGTTTACATACAGTGTCAGCGCACTGAGTTTATAGATATTTTTACTGTTAGAATCTGTCTCTTGTTAGATAAACTGACCAAAACATTAATTAGATATTTCAAGTCCCAAAGACCACCTCTTACAAATGGATTAAATGCACCCAGGCTGAAAAATAGGCCTCAGCAAAGATAATGATTAGGCAACCTTGGCAGTAGCTATTTAAACAATAACTCCACTGTCCCATTTCATGCAAAGCTGGCTAAACATCCAGCCCATGCTTAGTGTGGAAACAACAATATTGAGAACTTTGGCAAAGTAACAGTGTTATTTTACCTACATCAGGTCCTGTAGCCATGTCTTAAATATCACCTGAAAGTAAAAGAAAAAGAAAAAAGAATCAGGGCAATTGAACATTGCAGCATGAGAGCGGAAATAGTTCAGTCATTGTCTATGTTTAGCCTTGACAGATGCATGCCTGCCTGACCTGGCAAGAAGCTCTCTGGTCTTACTGTGTCACCCAGATACAGTTACACTGTACGACTAGGTCGCTTAAGCTTCTGTCCTGCAGAGGGTGTTTGGAGTGGACAAATCCCTTAACCAGACGGAAGTGTTCAATTCATTCATTTCCAGGAGCAGCTGTTGCCCAAACAGCTAAGGGCCTTAAGATGGCAAAGGCTTAAAAGGATGAAATCCTCTAAGACAACAATGGCATACTATGGAGGATATAAGAATACAACCAACAGCAATAACAAAAATAAACTATCTGAAACAAAGAGAGAGCTTCACATGTTTAGTGATATTAGTGTCTGTGCAGTCAAGAATGCTGAAGTTAGAAGTGCCTTGTGTTGTTAAAGGTGCCTGTGTCCGGATTGGTCTTAGGCTAATGTAATCTCGTAAGACACGACTTCAACTGGAGCAGACGCTAATGAAATTATTTCATCGGATAAGTGGATAAGGTTGGATAACTCGTAGTGATACCCTCAACATACAGGTGCTTTGAGAAAACATCTCAGGGAAGATAAAATGAGAGAAAACACTTGGCTGCCTTATACTCAGATGTTTTAAATTACACATTCATAAGCAACCAAATAACCTGTGGCCTTTAAAAGTGCAATAACCTTGAAACTCAGAAGTATGTCCTAAATCTGTTAACTGTCTATGAGTGCTAAATCCATCAGAAACCAGTGTGCAGTATATAATAAATAAAATACTGTATTGCATACTGTTTACAGAAAATAATATAAACAATTGACATAATACTTGTCTCTGTGATAAGCCATCATCTTTAAATACTACTAACATACCTACAACAGCAGTTTGAAAACTTGCATTTTTCCACAGACCTCAATCTATATCCTCCTAGGTGATTTTTTAGGGAATGAGACAGTACAGCTCTTGGTGCATGGCCAAATGCAGGCCATTAGATGGGAAAGACTCTTGCCTTTGTAATGGGCAAACAGACATGGCTTTTGTTCCACCCAAAAGTACAGGGAGACATGGCAGCTAGGCTGATAATGATTACACTTAACACTCGAGACTTGTGAAGAGATTAGCCACAGTTCCTTAGCAGGAAGAATAGTGTACTCATGCAAAGCGAAAAACTGACTGTGGAAGATGCCACAACCTATATCGTTGAAATGCATTTCAACAATATTGAACAGTAGCAGTATCACCAATCGAATTTCAGACTGCAAAAATAAAGCTGCAACAAAGGAACCTTCAACATTAATAACATGCTGTCATTTTGCCATAAATAGAGTATGGTCAGTGGACTGGAATTTGTGCTTTCACAATCTGGAATAACATTGTGACGCTTTTTGAGAGCCAAAGCAAGGCTGAATAAAGCTTGGGCCTCTATCTCTCTCTCTTTCTCCAACTCTGTCCTTTCTCCAAAAGTTTTAACTGCAATGTACACCAAACAAGAGTGACACCATTTTGCTACATGTGCATTTCCACTGAATCACTGTTAAGTGAGTGACTGCTAATGAGGTGCTTCTGGCATCCTCTGCTGTCTGAACAGGAACTGTATAACCTTAATTGATCTACTCCCTGACAGCACAGGACTCAGGCTGTTTCACAGCTTTGATGTACAGTGAAAATGTTGATTGAGGAAGGTATTGGAGAAGAACAAACACAGACACACTAGCAGATTTGCACCTTTGGCAACAGCGAGAGGGAAAGAATGTGTCCTCTAATTAGTCAACCCACTCTTCTGAGACTCTTTAATGACAGCCATTGCACCCTAACTTTTTCTCCAGAGTATTAAACTTTTTTCTTAGTATCTTACAAATGTTTCTTTCCACTCTGTTTTCTTCATAAGGGTGTACAGACAAAATACGCTGCCCACAACTCATCTCGTGGACAACATACCAGCAGGATGCAAGCACGGGTGACCTTAAAACTTCAGCTTATTCTGTCATACAGCTGCAAGCTTAATCCCATCAATGCCAGACGCAGCAAGAAGGAGATCACGCTTTGTGAACTAGGCTAATTATGCTACAGACATATAGGCTAAGACAGACGGACACAATAGGTGGCAGAAAAATTCAACTGATGTTTTGACATGTCTATTAAGCGTAGCCTAGACCTAGTTAGACAGAAAATGGTTGGTCAGGCCTCAAATAAGTCTACATCTCCCAGTGAGTGTGTGTGTGTGTGTGGGGGGGGGGGGGGGGGGGGTGTTAAAGTTCCCATGAGTGTTGTTGGGCACTGAGGATCAGCATGCATCCGTTTCCAGGACAGTGAATTCTGCTTACAGCTTCCCCCAGGCCTTAACTGACAAGAGTGAACAGTACTTGTTCCCATGGCAATATTTCTCAAACCAGGAAGTATGACATTAGTGAGAGAGTAGTAGATGATTTCTGGGAAACCATCTTATTTTCTTGCAGACGTTTGTCATTTCAAAAGAAATGTGAAATGCCAAAATCATTTCACCTAAAAATGACATGATTACTTCAACATGAAAAATGTATAACCCACTGGCATGACCCATAGCATACGAATAGTAGGCTATAGGCCTACTTTTCACACAAAATAATTTAGCTTCAAAAGAATTTGGTCACTGTATGAAAAAAAGCCTTTTACTGTAGGCAAGTGAGAAAGTTTCCATTTTAAGGAGCAGTCTCCCACTCATCAGTTTACCCCATTGTGGAATGGCTCAGGAAGACTCCTAGCACCCACACACTCATGTAAGAGCTGTGACTCACTGTGACACATCAGTATTGAGAAGCTACCCATGAACACTCCCCTCCCTATACACAGCCAATGTAACTTAATTTAGACTACATGCAGAATATGTGGGGAAGGTTTCATTGAGGTAGGATATACGTAGAATTTTTTGTGGAAATATTTTACAATAGGCCTACAACAGACATAACCTACATTTGAATGAAAAATGTTCCATGCAGGGTGAAATTTTCAAGAGGACCATGTCCAAATTGACAATTCCTAAGCTAGAAATAATTTTGGGGTGAAAATATACGTAGCCTATATTTACGTCTCACAAATAGGCCTACAGTTGTTTTAAAGTCAAATTGGACAGGACACACTCATTTTGCAATACACGTGGGCGTCCTGTGATTTCACAAAGGCCCGCTCCTTCTTCACTTCCAACGACTTGACGCTCTCTTACCTAATAACCTACCTGCTACCTTTGTTTAATGGAGGGGCCGTGGCGCCAGGCCATTAAGCTAATGCATTTGAGTCATATAGGTGGAGTCTTTTGTGCAGTTACTGAAACTGGGGGCTAACAAAACCTAGCGTTAAACAACTACAGAAAACAGTTTTTCTGTCAACATTCTGTTCTAAACTAGCTTTCAAGGCGCCTTCTCAAATCTTGCACTAATGCAATCATTTGTTTGCCTTGCACGCCGTTTCTCTCACGCATGGGAGCAATGCCGCTCATTATTGCGACGGTCAGCTTTAGATGTCGTCAGACCGGTAGGAGGGGCTAAGATGTTGCAATCACACAGAGTACAGCATCATCAAGTTGGTTGGTTCGCTGTAACAGAGAAGGGATTTAGAAGTCGTCCTACTATTGAGATCACACAGTCGGACAGTCAGGCGGTGGAGGGGGCTCGTCTGATTTGTATTCTTAACCATAAAGGGACTGTGCTCGTTGTTCAAAGGAGTTCGGAACAGGTGACTGAAGGGTGCACAATCCTCTTTGTTAAACTTTTTGTCGGACTCTTCCTTCTGCTTCTGGCGCGTCCACGAGTTTGGATAAAAGACTTGTCAGTTACCTTCGCTCCAACAACTTGGCGTTTTCTTGTCTAAGCGCTACTTTGTCAGCACCGAAGTGTACAACTCACGGACTACGATTCGAATTTCATCTACAGCAGCACAATATACATATAGGCTATATCAAAAGGTCTCTCTGAACTTAATATTTTTTCAAACAACTTAGCGCTGAAAACTAAAAGTTGATTTGGACACACAAGAAATCATTCAGCGGGAATACGTGCTAGTCAGCCGAGGAACAAAGACGCCTGAGACAACAGAACCATACACCGATAGCTTATCGCCACTAGTCTGACGGGTTCAGTGTTTGACATGGACTAATTTTTGCTTTGGGTGAGAAAATCGAAACTGAGTTGGAGTTTTTTTTTTACAAAGTAACACACGTACGCTCAAGTGCATCATCAAAGAAAATCCAACGCGGCGATCCCACAGGTTAACATAACTGTGCCTGTCGAGTTAAGTAGCCCACGCTGAAGGTAGATAGGGAAAGTTTCTTTAAACTTACAACGTGTACGTTTTCTCTCTTTTTTGGAGCGATCCCGGCTGACTGTCAAAGTCTTTTTGGATTTTTGTAAATATTCTGGCGTACCTAACAGAGAATGAGCTTTTGACAAGTTAGTCCAACGTAGCTGACTTGCCATTGTTCTTTTTTGGAGAGGAGCGGATCCCTTTGTCTTTCAACTCCAGCGAGGTGAGTGAGGCGCTCTTGTGAAATCGCACTTTTTATAGCATTGTTGTCATTATTTATATTACTGTTCTTTCAGGATTTTCTGTATTTTAATATAAATGGTGATAATGGGGGTGTTACTTATTCAACGCCAAGTCATACTTAAAGGCTGTAGATACACTAGGATTAAAATAAAGGAAGGCTAATGAATTGTGCATAATGTGTCGCATGTGCAATCTTGCGGTGTGCCATTTTTGGGCATATTAAACGATTTCATGCGGACTGAATTTAGTCTTGCGTCATTTTTATGACGTCGTTTTGCAGTGTAATTTTTCATAGACCGGGTATGTGATGAGCAACATTTCGAAACGGATGAACAGTAACTTGAGTAATGGATGCATCAGCAGCCTTCAGTTGCTTTCCAGTGGCTGATATAGCCTGACGGATGTGATTCATGTAATGGAAGTATTATTTTGCTACACCCTCTGTCTACAGCCACTATTGCATGTTCTTTGAAGAATTTAGAGAAATGCATCGGTCATGTATTTTTGGATTTAGGCCCATCTTTTCAAATGAATGGGGTCCAGTTCATAAATGTATTTGTGTATGTGTGCTTTCTGCAGATGAGCCTGAACTTCACAACTCCCACTCCCCCTTTGCGTGGAAAGCGAGTGGACTTTGAAGACTCCCCTGACCCTGACGCCTTCAAATGCAAGCGTCCCAGACTAAGCCAGCCTCCTTCCCCTGGCCTTGCTCCCTGCCTCCAGCCCCTGTCCCAAAGCCATGGCCCCCAAGGGCCCCAAAAGCACTGCGTCTCCCACATCGGGCCCTATATCCTGCTGGAACTGACGGAAGGCACTCAGACCTACAGAGCTGTCCATCGCGTCACAGAACAGGAGTACACCTGCAAGGTGAGCAGATGGCACACAGTAACCATATGATGCTCATTGGTCAGAGAGAGTTGATCGTTTCAGATCCTAATATTAAACATGTGAGGATAACGACATCAGGCATTATCCTGGTCACATGGTCAAAATTAGGAATATCTCAGTAGAGGAATTATTCAAACACTCAATGTCAAGAATGCCCAGGCCTGTTGTAACTGGAGTTGGCACAAACAGAACGGTGGAACTCTTAAAAGCTAAATAAAATGGGCATTAACTACCTACAGTCCTCAATCTACACCTCACCTGCAGAATATTGTCCTAGTTTCAATGCCTAACACCTGAGGGACATCTTGCCTTATTTGTATGAGGTCTATCAGCACATTTCACATCTATGCGCATGACCTATTATCACTGTCTTTGTCATTGTTTATATGAGCTCAACCTAATGACAGTTGCTGCACAAATGTCTTGTTTTACCCTGACAACTAAATATTTATTTTCTCTGTAGGTGTTCTGTATGAAGAAATACCAGGAGCTTATTGCACCGTATATGCGCTTGTGTCCGCACAACAACATCAGTCGCATCTCAGAGATCATCACTGGCGAGCACAACGTTTATGTCTTCTTTGAGCGCAACTATGGCGACATGCACTCATACGTGCGTGCATGTAAGCGGCTTCAGGAGGACGAGGCCATGCGTCTATTTTCCCAGATGGCCACAGCGGTTGCACACTGTCACGAGCATGGTGTCGTGCTCCGAGACCTCAAGCTACGCAAGTTTGTCTTCACTGACCTCCAAAGGTTGGTTCTAGATTTGCTTAATGATTATTCGGTTGTTAAGTTGTGCACTTTCAATGCAGTTATAGTAGTCCTTGAAATGGGATACTTCCTACTTCCAAGTATTTTCCATTGCCTCATACACTGTAAAGACTGTATGTAAATAAATGTAGCTCTGCATTGCTGTAACAAAATCACTTGGAGTGATTTGTTGCAATAAATGCTTTAAAATTTCCAGGAACATATTATGTAGGGCACATAACCCTCACTGTACCTCAATTAGACATTCTGCAAGTTCAGGGTCTGAGAGGGATTAGTCTCAGCGGCCTTGGAGTAGGAGCAGAAAAGCCAAGAGACGACTTTGATTAACCACCTTTTTCTTCTCTTCCCGCCTCAGAACGAAACTGGTTTTGCAGAACCTGGAGGACTCATGTCTGCTGCAGGGTGAGGATGACTCTCTGACGGACAAGCATGGCTGCCCAGCCTACGTGGGTCCCGAGATCCTCAACTCGCGCCATTCATACTCAGGGAAGGCAGCCGACGTGTGGAGTCTGGGCGTGGTTCTCTACACCATGCTAGTGGGCCGCTACCCTTTCCAGGACGTAGAGCCTGCTGCTCTCTTCAGCAAAATCCGGCGCGGCTCCTTCACCATCCCTGAGGCATTGTCGGCACGGTCCCGCTCGCTCGTCTGCTGCATGCTCCGCAAGGTGCCCACCGAGAGGCTAGCGGCAGCTGACATACTGCTGCACCCGTGGCTGCTCTGGGGGGCTGGTGGTGGGGCCCCACTGGGGCCTCAGCATCCCAGCTCCAGGAACTGTGTGGACCAAGTGGTCCCGGACTTTGGGTGTAGCGAGGACAGCGGGGACTACCTTTAAAGAAATAACTTTAAAATGACACACACAAAAAAGACAGTCCTGTGCCTGCTGCTTCCCTCAGCCTCCAAGGAGGAGAATGGCTTTGTAGTGTTCTCCCCCTCAGCAACGGCTTCCTCTGGTGCGTGTCCCCCCTCCCCAACCTCACTGAGAGAGAATGAGTGTGTGGTGGGATTGCATCAGAGGCTACATGGAGGTCAGGGCTAGAGAGAGGAGGAGTAGATTCCTCAGTCCAGCATCGCTTCGTGTCAGGCCGTGAGTGATGTGTGAGCTGGCCCATCAGGTACTTGTACGAGGTTTTTTTTTTTTATTTTTTTTTTTTATATATATATATATGTATGGCAGGCAGCAACTGCAGCATCTGAGTGTGTTTCTTACTCAAGGCTGCCCATTCCCCAACACTTTCCTCTTAAAAAAATATTTTGTTCAATATTTCACTTTTATGGTGTCTGTGCTGCAGTCAGTAGAGGGTTGCCAAAAAAGGCTTCAGAACAAAAGAAAGTCACTTGGCTGTTATGGTGCATTGTCGGACACAGAAGCAGTCTTTCCAGACATCAGTTGTATCTCATCAAAATGTTTTGTAAAAATGCATTACGTTTGGCAGTATTTTCACAGAGTTTAGAATTAATTGGTTGTTTAAAACACTGAATTGTTGGTTATTCTTTGTTTGACTCTCAGCTGTTGAAAAGAACTTGCAAAATTTAAGACAGCTGTCAGATACCTCTTTAAACTTGAATCCTGAAATACTTGATGCACATTTGTGCCTTTTTGTTGTTGTTTATGTTTTACAGTTTACATAATTTGCAGTGGATAAAAGTATCCAAATCTGACCAGTCAAAGTGCCTTTTTCAGTTGGATAGTTGACATGTTTTTTCCCTTTCATTTACCTGTCTGGATGAAGGGAGCGGATTGCTTAACCAAAGACTGATTGCTTTCTTCAGTCTTGACTCGAGCCTGACTTCAATGGAGCTCTTCTGAAGATCTGTCTTTGTCTTTGAAGGGTTTAATTGTAGTTTTGTATTCTTCTGAAAGTTAATATAATTCTGTACAAAAAACATTCTTAATCTGAAAACCATGTGATGTCATTGCCATTTCAGTGCGCATGAAAACTCACTCAGATTAATCTTTGAGATCCCATTTAGCTATGACTCGGGATTCGAACAGTAACGCATATGGATAGTGGAAAATGCTTTCATCTCTAGAGAATACAGCCCTTAGGTTTTCCCCATTACAGCAACTTTCCATGGGATGGTGAACTGGTGTAACTAGAATCTGTCCAGCAAAACTAAGGCATTACAGTACGTTTTGTTGTCTGTGGAGATGCCAGCATGCCGCGCCTGAGCCGTAAGAAACCATGACCCTTTTGTAAATACTTTTTTTTTTTTTTTTTTCTAAAATTACAAAAACACTACATTTTACAAAGTTCAAGTTGATGTATTTTTAGGAAGAAAGGTATTTTGTTGGTGCCAGTAAAAAAAAAAATAAATAAAAAAAAAATGAAATACAGTACAAACATCTTTCTTGCCCTATTTTCTTTCATAAGTGTATGCTTGAATAAAGGTGAAAATGGCAGTGTGTTCATGTTGACCAGTACTCTGCATTTTCCAGTGAGATTAGTCATTTATGGGTACTTATGAATCCATGTTGACAGTATTCACACATTTAGCAAAAGTTTTAATACTGAAAGCACATAGTGGTGATAGGATTTACAAGATGCCATTGTGTCATTTATGTTTTTTCCCCATACGTGGACAGCAGTGCAGGAACCCAGACACACCAGTGTGGGCAATCCAGTGGATTGTTGATATTGTATTGGTGAGACCCAAGAAAGACCCAGAGATGGGAAGGATGACTTCATCTAGAGATTGAAATGGCAAATGTTGCCTCATAATCCTTTACAAAGCTCACTTGCTTCAAGTGTGGCCATGTATCAACATCCATCCTCTGTAATGAGGATATGTTTATTACTAAATTGGTAGCGACCATGAAGAGCATGATTATATTTTTATTACACAATAATTGTTGTAACTTCACAAAAGTTTCCAGTGTGGCTTTCCAATTTTGTTCTGAAACTAAAAGTAATTTTATTTTAGCTATCTATATATCTTACCCCTCTTTTCCTGGGATCTGTCCTGTACCCAGGTTCTTCTGGAGTGAGTTCATCAACCTATTAACAGACACTTAAAAGAACAGTGTTCTTTCTCTGTGTACTCCTCTGCCCATCATAAATAACATCAAACAGAACACGACTGTCAGTAGCTTTTAAAAAAAGAGCCTGCACTTCCACAAATACCTGCTGGGTTCACAAGAAGCTCGGTGGGACGCCAACATACATTACCGCAGATGACAACAGAAATTCCAAAGCATCAATTTATCTCAGGGGCACACACTGTGCCAACTTCTTGTTTGTAGATATTTTGAAATTTAGATTAAAAAAAAGAAATGGCTATTTTTATTTTGACAAGAAGCGTTTCAGAGTGGTGGGTGACAACAGTTGCTTGTTTCATAAATATTCAGTTAGTGCCACACAACTTTCTCGAACAAACCAAAAACAAAAACACCCAGCTGGAGCAAATGAATGTACACCACGGCGAACTCAAATGCCAGTAGCATCTAGATTATGTACACCATGTTTTACTGCACACTTGCCTTCAAAAAGGTGACAATTCTGTAGCCCATTGGCCTACTTAACGCATCTTGACAGGTTTGGTCTGATGGGGGTGGGGGGGGGGGGGGGGGATGCTAACAGCATGTAACCCAGCCAAAACCTTTCATAGACATTAACAAAGATGTCCCCACCCCCATACACCCAAGTTTTCATCTTGTGATGTAACAGTTGCCTAAAGCATGTTTGCTAACTCTAATAAAGAACATAATGGCTATCAATAAACAAACAAACAAACAAAAAACAACAAAACAAGAACATGATGAAAGACATGTCCAGTAGGGAAAACCACACAGTTTTGCAGCTATGGTAGACAAACAGTCTTACATCAGACAATCCTTCTCGTTTGGGTCTTAGAATTAACATTTTGTGGGGGGAGAAACAACCATAATCTGTGCACAGCTCAAAACAAACTTTTTCACAACCTAACAAAGGGGCTTGGGATTAAAAAAAAATACAAATCCTCTCTGTACCCTTTTCTTAGAATGAAATAAAACATGAAAACATCAGGAATTGAGGACATCAAGAGATCTTCACCAAATGAGACACTTTAGCCATTCCAACACTTGTGAAGGTACAGGAAAAGCACACCAGGTTTGGAAAGAGATTAAACCTGTGATCGCATCTCAGCCAGATAAGATGCAAACCCTCAATAATACACATTGTTCCCATTTTATGACGGGTCATAATACAAATGCAACATAAAGGTTAAATGTTTCTAAAAGCAATTAAAAGTTTCTAGAAGCCTTTAAAAAGATATGTGAATTAGGTTGTACAAATTCTCAGGCTTGATTTTGAACATTGCCACAAGCCAGTGAAAAGTATAAATGGGCTGTAAACAAGACGTTACCTAGAGCCCTTAACACCGAATATGAACACTCTAGGCTCCAACATGTTAACCTTAACAGGTTCTCTTGGAATGAACCGAATATCCTTAATAGTTCTAAACTCTACTTTTTTAACTCAAGAGAGCTGAAAACAATAGTCAGCAAAGACAACTGACCCAAAAGAATGCTTACTGCAGTGACAGAACATGCATAAATAAATAAGTAAATAAAAACCCTTTTAAGTGAAGCCGTTCTAAAAGAAGACAGATAAATTAACTTAAAAGAGCGCTTCACCAAGTTCAGTTGCTGGTGTAATGTGCCCCCTTGTGGATTTGAATGAACACGTTTCTTTTCACAAATCTTTGGAATGGCAAAAATATTATGTTTGGATGACACACAAAACAAAAACATCAATTCTGAAGCCCATCTCACATAAGTGTGGAAAACCAGATGGGGAAAAAGGAGTAGTAACATTGAACTAATAGAGTCCAAATCTATTCTCTTTCAAAGAATGTGCACATCCCACCCAAGACTCAGGTCAGGTGCAGGACACAAAAACAAGAACTTGTCGAAGAGAAGAAAAACAGAATGTCCTCACCCTGACATTTGACTTATGACACCACTTTGCTTTTCAAAATTGGAGAATAAGTGAGCAGTCAGAGAGGAGAATCTCCCTTTCCCGCCAAAACACCCTGGTAGCAAAAAACTATTGTTGTCTAGTGACAATAAGAGACTGCAAGCCACAAACATAAAAGAAGCAAGTCAAGCTTGTCTAGTGACATGTCCAACATGAATTCAAAACATGCCATACATAGTTTGGCATGCTGGATGATGTAGGGGGCTGATCATTGGCACCTACATCTCTCTCTCTCATACACACAGACACAATAACAATGAAGTTGTGACCCTGAATCTCGAGGAATGGAGGTGAAGAGCAATAGGTTGGGACACAGGCGTTCCGACTCTCGATCAGCTGAGAAGGAAGAAGGCAGCCTAATCCTTACTGTGCACACACTGCTCCACGCCTGCAGAAGAAAACACTGTAGAGTTAACCCTACCAGTAAGACCACACAGGCTCCTCTCAGGCACTTATTGAAGGAACGCTGTATATTGTTTGCATCCAAGCGCTTCCCATGTTAACATGTTTTGTATGGTTTTGCCTCTTCTGATGAACACATTTTAACACATTTTTCTGTATAACATCATTTTAAACGTCTCAAACAAATGCAAATAGTACACTTATGATTTGTACACAGAGGGATATTTACAACAGTGCAACAGCCTACAATTTCTGAAAGCATATTCAGAGGGATCGTACTGGCAGAGAGGCCACGGCCTCAATATTACACAATACATGCTTTGGCATGCCTGTAATGAAAACATTAAAAATTGATCTCACGATGAGAGGAGCTGCTTTGGGTAGGGGGGAGTGAACTGTGCGGGCACAAGTGGCTGACTTACCTTTCCTCGTCCATGCTCTCTTCCTCAAAGTCTTCATCCAGCTCTAGATCAAGATCATTCCCAATCCCGGAGTCTCGTGGGGCCATAAAGAGACTGCAAGCCACAATCAAAAAGGAGGCGAGTCAAGCTTAAACCCAGAAATATCAATAAGTGGATAAACCACCAACTGCACTGCACATAAAAAACCCTGCTGTTGTGTGATAGGAAAATACAGGTTGTTAGGTGAACTGTTCCTAAACTAACCCCGTCCGTCCATGTAGAATGGCATGTAGAAAATAGTGTGAATCACTCCATATACATGTTGATCAAAGTCACTGTATGCTTTCAGTACTAAAAACAATTCTAAAATAGCTAACAGCATTCTGCGTACTTACTTTCAGTCCCATTTCAATATGCCCCATTTCAGTAACATTAGTTAAGGGGTTGTTATTATGTCTTATGTCCCTAATGACCTAAATATCAGTATAGGAGTACCAAATACAGTTTTAATATTTTTGAGCACCAAAGAGGCTCCAGAGTATGAATATGAAAAGCAAGTATAATCATACCTGACGGAGCGACAGGTGAAGAACACAATCCTCTTCAGTTTTTTATTGTAGAAGAAGTAGTTGAAAGACCACAGGTTTCCCTCCTCACCATAAGGGTCCGAGTCTAGGTCAGGGTTATAGCTGCCAGGACACAGAAGTCAAATAAACACTATCAACACATATTTTGACCACGCTGCCCAACCCACTAGAAAAGAAAATGTTGGTTCTCTAAAGGGCTGTAAACATTCACTTGTGATAAGTACAAACCATACCTGTAAATATCACATTCTGAGAGGCTGATCTCAGTATCAATGGCCTCCCAGAGCAGAGGCTGCAGTCTGCTATAGGTTTCTCCTGCTGATGCAGACAGACTGCTATTCACAGCATTAAACACCTGAGAATATAAACATAAACTTTCATTCCAAATTTTGCATAGTCAATCAGCAGACCAGATTTTCGTGAGTACACATGAAAATAAATCTCTTTCATCTGCTCACTAAAGATGTGTTAATGTACAGTTGAACGACCACAGCTGTCCACATTCAACACGTCAAGTTCAATTGAACTGCAGTTCAATAATAGATTCTTGTGAAATGTGACATAAGATGACTTGTGAACCTTGCTTCCTACATGGGAATAAATTATAAACTATTTTTTAAGCAAGCTGTAGAGACATTTTGCTTAAACCTGAACTTTAACTGAAATACACTTTAATATTTTGTACTGGTATCTGTGTGGTGGTCATACCCAGTTCAGGCTGGGTTCTCTGCTAAAGTCATGCCCTTTGGTCCGGCTAAAATCATAGTCTGGGCGGAAGGACTCATTAAGGGTGGCAATCAGGTAAAAGAGCGTTTTTCTGCTGCACTTATCCGACAGTGGACCTTCACCTTCATCCCCGCTCTGGCTGTGACTCAGTCTGCCAAAACAAATGTAAAAATTAACTTCACCAAACTCCTTTCCGCACCCATTACAACACAATGCAATTTTGATGCAAAACAAATACATGATTGCACTGAGAGGACATACAGTACAATACACTGACTTGTTTGGGCTTATTCCTGCTGTCTGAGGAGGTGATAGGGCCTCCAACACGTGAGGAAGACCCTCCTGACAGAACTGCTTGAACATCTGCTTGTCCTCCCCTGCCATCTTACAAGAGTAGCTCTCGATCCTGCAGACATTGTGGCGTAGAAAACCAGCATGAGACGAGCGAAATACATCTGCAATCATTGTCATATATAATGGCATGTGTAGTGTCCTGTGATTCGTTTTTCAAAGCAGTTTGATGTAACGTTATTTGGAAATCATGTATTGCTAAATAGAAACGGATATTACCTTTGCAGAACTGGCCCCATTTCATTTATAGCGTAGCATGGGATTTCAAAATCCGATATCTAAAAACGTTTTAGATATCTGGAAAGTTACATCATGTATGTTACTCACCGTCCAATAATCTGGCAGTCTCCTGTTTCAATTGTGAGTTGCGAATTGATTGCTTCAAAACTTGAGTTCTCCAAAAGTTTCATTTTTTATTTCCAGTGTAACCTGACAGTCCTAAGTGTGGTAACTGGATACCGGGTGGTGCAATACCCAGTTATCAGGCCCCAAACAAAGGTTTTCGTGAGTTGGCGGTAACGTTAGTTAAAGAATTGACCTAGCCTAAAGACACTGACCTTTAGGTAATACCATCACAATACGCATACTGTAGTAACAATTAGCAATATAGCACAAATATCGAGGAAGTCAATAAAAAAAGCTTTCTGGAAGCAGCAGCCTTCAAACACTAATCAACAAGCCAAGTTAACACTAGCTAAGTTCCACCACCAACAAGCCCTCCCCTCCTTCTTCAGCAGTGAAAAAAGCGGCCGATAGTCCAACGTTAGTAACGACTAGATACCAAGCCTGCAACAACGTCAAGCACCGGAGCAACTGCAGATGCAGCGCGATTTAATGCAGATGCTATTCGAATATTCAAAATTAGCTAATTTAAGGACAATTTAAATGTATTTGTCGACGGCTTATTACACTTCGATGTCTAATGTATATGTCTTCCTTTTTACTGTGGAATTTCCAATACCTGCCATTAAACAAACTAAAGTTAACTGGAAAATCCTTCATCCCAGCTATTAAATATGTCGTTAAAAATAAATTGGATTTTTCTGTGAGTTTGTGTTCGCTGATTGTTTGAAATTATCTTGACCCAAACAGCTCTCCGACTTCATATGACGAACACTGCAGCAACAATAACAGCGTTGCTTATTTCCGGACAAAATTTCACATTTTTTTTTATCAAAATAAAAGATACTCGGTAATCGTAGGTATGCTTGGTAAATCAATAGACAACAATATCATTAAAATACGACAACACTTTTTAAAGGTATGTTCATCCATTACGTGTGAGTGTTTGGTGACCCAGGGTCAGTCAAAAATCACTGTGAATATTTTTTTAATTAATATCTTATCAGAGCTGGAAACAAATGTTAATCTCTAATTTTCAATTTGACTGCTTAAAAAACATTAATTTGATTTGAACATTATGAATTTGAACATTAAGCCCATCAACGCTACGGACTCTGTCAAAACTATATAGTTTCCGGTGGTTATTGTGTATGACATCACGATGTTGTTTTCATGGTTTTCATCTCTTGACATTTCCACCAGAGAGGCCAAGGCTTGCCACAAGGCGGCGATCTAACTACATGTTCCAATATTGTTACAAATTAATTATTATTTATTATTGTTGTAAATATATGCTGTATTATAAAGTTCTTCAATTATTAATTCAAGTTTCATTTATTAGGCCTATTATGCCAACAACATTTTTTTAAGTACCAAAACTGACACTGAAAGTGTTTCGCTTGTGGTTTAAACAACATTTTGTTTCACGCCTATGTAACGTATTATTATGTCATACTTTTCTGATAAAGGTTCATAATTCTAGTGAAAAGCTGGTTAGCCTACAAAAGATTGCACGATTGAGACTCAAGAGCAAGACGCTACTTCCTGATGAGCCACTTCTTTCACTTTTTATTTTGGTTGCTCAATACATTGCCATGTCATACAAAGACCACGGATAAGTAGGCTATCTGTATTCTGTCGTCTCTTCAAATCGTCTGTTGAGTCTGTCTATCCATATCTTTATCAGGTAAGAGCCAAACCTTTGGAACTTTGCTCACGGATGTGTTTCCTGGTTAGGAGTACAAGAATATTTGGTATCATTTTCTGTGGTTTGCGACAGTCAGTGTTTAGCAGACTGAGCAGAGCAGAGCCTTCCTTCTTAGATCATAACCTCCCTTTTCTCAATAGCATGGATGTTTCTGCAACTTCCCTGTAGGTTTGAGCTGCCATAGAATTAACCTATTCCCGATGTGAATGGCTGCCCCTGGAGCGTCCAACGAGTTAAATGAGGGTAAGTGTCAGTAGGCCTACAATAAAGCCTGTTTTCACAGAGTTCTAATATGATAAATAAGTGGGTAAATATGAACGTTTACCTAAGACATGTGGACTGGGTGATTATTTTTTTATGTGGCAACATAAAATGTCCGGATGTAGGCCTAACGTTTTGCATCAAGTCATAGGCAATGTAACAAAACTGCCTAGGTTATATTTAGACGTAGCCTATTCACATCATCATAACTAATACAGAATAATGTAGTATTCATTGTGAAAATTATCTTCAGTTTTACACTCAGTATTGACAGTATTGTCAACATTTAACTACAGTAATTTCCCAAGTGTGAAGTAGCCTAATCCAAAAAATAAAAATACCTCAAAATATTTGTAAAATATTTTATAGACTGGGGTAAATGGTCTTTAATCAGGTGTAGCTACTTTTATTTACTATTTTACTCTGTGTGCCTATAGTCATATTCCACGCTTTTCAATGTTCATATTTCACACTATTCCATCTTGGCCTTTAGAAAAAAGCTATAATAATAGGCAATTGAAACCATTTTCAGCTCATGATAACATTTACCATTAACCTAGTATCCATCCGTCCAACTTGATTCGGCTGTCATTATTATCTTTGTAATGTTTTTTATTATTATTATTATTATTATTATTATTGTACCCATGTCTGGTTCTTTCTGTTAGACAGTGTTATGTCTATGTGTATTTAAAATAAAAACATGTCTGACACAGTAATACAAGTTATATCTCAAAGTTACAGTCTAAAGAGATAATTTAAAAAAAGAAAAAAATCACAGTTAATTTTACATTGGGGTCTATGGTCAAGAGGGTGGAATGTGGGAATGCATTCCACCCTGTTGAGTATCTTTACATTAGTGAGTCAATGAGCTTGGTATGTATTACAATAGTTAAGCAAGCTTTCATTGGATAAAACTTAGATTAGTTTTGAAGCCAAATTTTTGCCACAAAAAGAGATTCTCTCTGTCTCGTGATCTAGATGAGAAAATTATGAATTGCTTTTGTTGTCTTCAGTGGAGAACTTGGCTGCACAGCTGAGTGAGGCCATCAGTTGTGGTGACAAAGGTGAAGCCAAGCAATGTGCTGAGAAACTTGCAGCTCTATCAATTCCAGTGTCCATCAAGGTAGACCAAAAGGCTTACCCCCAGGACACAATCCGGTATTTAACAAGCATTTCTCCAGTATTTTACCCAAAGTTTTCACAGTTATCATTTACTAATAATATGTATTGTTGTTGACCCACAGGCTAAAAGTGGGAGTGGAAGATGCAATGTTGAACTCTTCGATTCCCATTACAATGATGGTAACAGTGGGCATGAGTATATCAGAACTGAAAATGAAGGTGATCATTCTATTGATTGTTCAACAGAAATAATGATCAGAAAGTTTAAAGCAGCTACCACTCATTGACGTGCATAAAATAATGTTAACTGTAATAATAGATATTAACCTACAAGTTGTTTTTGCTGTCTAGGTAAAAAATGACTATGGTTTCCACCCTTCTCTTCAAATCTGGGTCATTGGAAAGCGACTGGCAAAGGATACAGACACTCTGTTGAGTCATGGGGTGAATAAGGATGGAGACCAGGCCTTTCTCTTCATCAGGGATGCAAAGGCTGCCCATCTCAGTCGAGAGCAGCAAAAACAAGAAGAGCAAAACCAACAACTAGATGGTTAGATTTCTGTATTTTTATTTTAATGTTAAATAGCCTACATTTACATCTTCAACTCACATGTCATAAGTAACAGTGACTTTGTGTAACAACAAAGACAGTATATATAGTATGCAACAACTACGGAATAAAAAGGAAGTGAAAGCTCTGGTGCAGTCAGTGCTGTAGTGCAGTCAGTGATTCTGGCAGAAATCATGTTTCTGTCAGAATCAACAAAAACTACATAATATTTGACCTGAGAGGGTAGCGCACTGGGTCTCCTGGGTATTGTTGTTTTTTTTCAGTCTCCCAGGAGAATAAGAAGCCAATGGATAATGAGGAGACATTATTTTTGTGCTATAAAAATGTTTGTTTACAAACTGCCCAACAATGCTGACTGCACTTTTAAGTATAATGTGTGCTTTCAGCTCAGTTTGTTTTGGGCTTATAGTTGATTTTCATTTTAAATTATGTCATGAATATCAAATGTGTACTAGTAAAACAGATTGCTCATTCTATACTGATAGACCAGCCATGTGTGGTATGAGTGTGGTATGAGTTATGTGTGCTCCTCTTACGTAGATATCATTGTATCCATGGAGAGTAACTTGCTGGAACCCAGGGGAACAGGTCCTCCAGTAGCTACCAAAGCCAAGACACACCCACCTCTGCTTCCAAAACCACAGGTTTGATTCAGACAGATACACACAAGCACACACACTCAACTTAAATGTGTTAAATAATTTGACCTAAAAAATGTGTCCAATTGATTAGCAGATGAGCACCATCATCATGACTGTGTGTGTGTGTATGTATGTGTGTGTGTGATTGAACAGATTGGCTGGGCATGTCCAATGTGCACACTCCTAAACAAACCTACCCGGCCAGGCTGTGAAATATGTGGTTGCGAGAGACCTCCAGGCTATAAGGTCCCTGCCTTTTATAAGCCTGACCAAGATGAGCTTCTGAGACTGCAATTAGAACTAGATGCCAATCTGCAATACCAGAGGGTAAACAAACAAATTTCTGGATACAATATACTGTATGTCTGTGTGTGTGTGTGTGTGTGTGTGTGTGTGTGTGTGTGCACGTGTGATGTGATTATAGCATTTAAAGCAACACGCTACCGTACTTCAGTATTGAAATATGTTCTTCTCCTAACTTAGACGAGTTGATACATACCTGTTTTGTCTCTGTGCGTGCACACAATCATTCTGGTGTGCGATGCTACTTTCTAGCATTTAGCTTAACCCAGTTCTTTCAATGTACAACAAACAGCCTTGAAGTTAGAAGCCACCAAGCAAATCCACGTCTTTCCTATTTACATGCGGCTACTCGAATAGTTATTTAAGATGGTTGTGATGACATAAAATAAAACGTAGCAATTTTCTAAGCAGATAACAAGGAGAACTAAAGGAGAAATAAAACGACAAAGGGCTCCCAAGTGTTCATTCTTGTTATCTGCTTGTGGTTTTTGAGAGATTTTTTTGTGTGTGTCCATGGTACAGGGCTTAGATGAAGAGCGAGAAAATAATTATCTAAGTCACCTGGAAACAGACTCACAAAAGCTAATACCAAACACAGAGACACTGGATTGCCCTATCTGCTTTTGCAGCATAAACCCAGGAGAGGGCGCCGTGTTGCGAGAGTGCCTCCATGGCTTCTGCAAGTATGAAAACTCTGGAGTCAGTCACAATCTTTTCACAAGGTATTTTACCTCTGTGTGACAACTTCCTTTATTGCTCCCCAGAGAATGCCTGAAAGGAACCATCCTCAACAATATGGATGCTGAGGTTGTGTGTCCTTATGTGTGTGACAACTACTCGTGTGACTACAAACTCCAAGACAGAGAAATACTTTCGGTAAGTTTAGTGTTGCACAACACTATCAAAAAATAGATGAATGGTAACTCCACACAGGTATTTGTGAGCTGTGTCTGTACAATGCAATTATTGCAAAATGCAATTACTGAACTTGATAAAATTTATTGTACTCTAGATCACTGTATAAAATAAGTTTATTTTGAGCTTTTATCTTTTAAATGCATGTCAAAATAATACACCTCTGCTCTAAATATTAAGTAATGTAATTTAGTTAAATGGGAATTATGTTGTATGTATGGCATTTCAGCTATTGTCTCAGGAGGAGTACCAGAAGTTTTTGGGGTTGAGACTGAGCATAGCTGAGTCACGCAGTGAGAATAGCTTTCACTGCAAGACTCCGGACTGCGCCGGCTGGTGCATCTACGAGGATGACGTCAACCAGTTTGAGTGTCAGCTATGTGAAGAGACCAACTGCCTGCTCTGCAAGGTCTGTTCTCTGTTCTATCCATTGCACACTTCATCCACTGGTGAATCAACCGTCCCTGAGCCACCTTAAGGCTTTTTTTCTCTGGATGTTGGAATTTTCTGTTTGTAATGAAATGACCCAGAAATATGTTAGTGGTAAGAGCTGTTCAACTGTTTTTAAATGATTAGGTGCTTGTATGCTTCCTTAGCATAGGGTCCTCGTGTGGTACTAGAGGAATGCCTCAAGTGCTCTATCAACAGCCAATCATATTGACACGGATCAATAAGCACAAGTGCGTTTGAATTCTCCCTCATTACTGTTGTAGTCTCAAAAGGTCTTCTGAATGCATGTCATAGTGCCAAATTATACGCAACTGCACTTCTTTTGGAGCTTGAAGATGTTTCACTTCATCAGTTCTATTGAAAATGTTTTGAGTTTATATCTTCTGGCTTGTGGGTGTGAACTGTAGACCACATTGCTCATCATGTGACCAAAGGGTCACATGAATCAGCCATTAACATAATTGGCATAGTCAGAAATGGCTCATTAAGATCACAGGTTCCCGCTGATTGCTGCCCAGATGTTGATGGGCAACTATGATCAAATGATTGTCTCTTGGGGAGGGATCTCAAAGCAGAATGGTATGTATAGCGTACAGATCGCGCACCCTCCTCGTCTGTTCAGAGTGGGTTGTTCAAGATGGGCATAGGTGGCCTCCTTTACCCCTCTCTGATACCATTTGTCTTCCTTGCACAAGATGTGTACATCCTTGTCTTCAAAGGAATGCCCTTTCTCTTTCAGGTGTATGCACTGCTGAATGCTGACCTGATAATGTGGGTCTCCTGTGTTGGGTGATGTTTTTGTGGAGTGCTTGTTTAGTTTTCCCAATGTAGAGATGGCCATTCCTCATTACATCATACAGCATAGACCACATTGTTGAGGTTTTGCCTAGGAGTTGTGTCTTAAGGGTGGGCCAGCCTCTCAGTTTGGGTGGCGAGTCGAAGAGTAGGTATTGGTCAGTGTGTGGGGGTTTCCTGTACACCTCTGTGACAAGGCTACCATCCTTCTCCACCAGCACATTACAATGTCATGGTAGTTTCGCCGTTCACTGAATTGATGTTTTCAGTTAAGGCCTCGACTTCTTGTTCTAACAGGGTGCAAATCTGAAAGGTTGTCTGTAGTGTGCATGGATTCGAACATCCATCTGTTTCTTACTGTTGCTACTGCTTCATTTGTAAGGATGCAGGTGAATAGGAATGTAACATCATAAGATACCATGGTTTCATCTGGAGCTAGCTCCAGTTTTCCGATCTTGTAGGTGAAGTCCATAGAATTCTGCATGTATATCCTTCTGAATGCATTTTTAAACCTTTCTTTGATGGCATGATGTTCACCTGCAACATGTCTGATGGGCAGTGTAGATGTTGTTAAGATGTGGAAGATACAGTATTAGCATTTGTTTAATTAATTCTTCCAGAAGAGGCCAACCAGAAGAATGCAGTGAAAAGTGTGCGCCATCTACAGTTGCGAACACACTTTGTTGAATAATCGACTGTTCTCATTAGCATGTATGCACAAATAAAAGGTCTGACTTCAGTTAAAGCTAAGCTTGCCTGGAGAGATTTTAAGAGAGCTCTATGACTGCAGGCTCCAAAATAGTCAAGTAGCGTGCTAATTCTGACATCCCATTCTATAAGGATTTATTGTTGAGAGATGATAGTGTTTTAAGTCCAGGTATCACTAACATCCAGTGTTTATCTCTTAGGCCATTCACAAGGACATGAACTGCCAGCAGTATCAGGATGATCTTCGCATTCGAGCTGAAAATGACCTTGCAGCCAAACAGACAACTGACGCACTGGAGGTATGAGGGAAAACTAGGTATCCTAGGCAGAATATGATCAATAAGAAAACACACTCTTTCTTTCATCTTGTTTATGTTAATTAGGAGATACATGTATGTAGGACAGATATAACAGAAAGGTGACTTCCTCTCAGTGTTATATAAAGTACCACTTAAAGAAAAGTACAGATCCCCTGTCAGAAAATTACTTTGGTAGTTGAAGTCACTCACTTGCATGCAACTTGATTTAAAGGTTAGAAGTACTTTGTTTTTACTAGTAATTCATTTTACTTAAGTAATTGAAGTAAAGTGCAAGTAGGGTAACAGCAAGGGTCAGCTACTTGCCAAAATTTTGCAGAGTGATAGTATCCAATTGACTCAGGAAATGTAAAGTAAAAGTAAGGTTAATTAAAAGTTGTCAGATGAAGTGACACTGTAGTAAAGCATCTATTTTTACTCTAATGTTTTTCTACTATATATCTTTTTTTCCTTTTCCAGGCCCTGCTGCAGAATGGGGAGGCCATGTATTGTCCCAAATGCAAAGTAATTGTGCAAAAGAAGGATGGCTGTGATTGGATCTGCTGTCTCATGTGCAAGACTGAGATCTGCTGGGTGACGAGGCAGGCACGCTGGGGGCCAAATGTAGGCTTGACCACCACACACACACACACAAAGTGTGTATATATATATATATATATATATATATATATAATATATATATGTGTGTGATTTTACACAATACTCATATAATGAGCCAGACAAATGTATTGTCTCTCTCTATTTAAAACTTGGTTTCATGCCCTTAAATCCAATCTGCTAAATCCAATCCACTTTCTATAATGAACAAGAAGCCTTTTACACCTCTGAACTTAATTGTTCAAGCCCTCTACATTTGCAAACTGCTCCAGGTCTCTCATATCTCTTACAGAAACAGCAGTTTTTGGATCTTTACCCAAAGGTCCATCCCATTTAAATTTGGGATAAATTTAACCCTGTTAAATTGTGCAAATTTTGTAAGATCGATTTAAACTGAAATTCAGTTTTGCATGTTGCCTGTTGGCTAGTTCTGAACTTCTGTCAATGATTTTCTTTTTGAGAATGTTTAGTGTAATTTTGACTCTTGAGTTCTAATTTTAACTTTGTCTTTGAGTTTATTGCTTCTGTCCCTTCATCTCCAGGGCCCGGGGGACACAACTGGAGGCTGCAGGTGCAGAGTGAATAATGTGCTCTGCCATCCCAATTGTAATAACTGCCATTAACTTAATATTAACTGTCATTTAGCTTAGCAAATCAAGGGACACCTTTTATCCACAGGTGGAGTGATTTTTGTGTGGAATGATTCTTTATTTGGAAACTGATCTACCTTAACACTGATTCAGCAATATAGAGTTAAAAAGCATTTGTTAAAACAGAGTGTAGGGTGGACATGGTACATATGACATATGTCATACGACATGCATTAATCCTCTATTCACGACTGGAAGTGGGCAGTCTCAAGAATACCACTATTTTACATTTATAATTGTGAAGGGCTGTTGTGGAGGATATCACAACCAGAGAAATGCTTCACTTCAGTTAGAGAGGATGTCAACACAATGGCCTGTCTATGAACACTTCCTTCTATCTGTGTTTCTTTAAAACTCCATGGAGTTCAAATAAGTGTGAATGTAACAACATCTGAGCCGTAATCTAAGTATCAGTGCAAGATCTTTCAAAGCAAAGAGTCCATGCATGGATCACAGTTATTAGATTTTTTGCATGGATCATAGTTATTATATATATATATATATATATATATATATAACAACTGTGATCCATGCATTAAATCTTTTCTTTGATTATTGCATTTGCGTTAAGTGTCTTGTATATGGTGTTAGGAAGTTAATTTTTTTACAATTTAAAACAGGAACTGACCAAAAAAGTGCTTCCCAAAAAAAGGAAGGAAATTAACTGTAGTTAGACCTAAGACTTTGCACTTTGCCTGCCATTGAAATTGGAATCCCAGGTTTCATTTGATCTCTACAAGTGTAAGTACTGTATTTATGAAGAGATTTTGTTATTACTAAGAGTTAAGCTTAACTGTCAGGTGTTTGTAAATGAAAAAGGGAACAAGAATAAGTTATTACTCTATCCAAGGGTACTCTTTTGAGCCCCCCCTATAGCAGAAAAGATTCACTTGGGGTGCATTTGCGCTGACAGCATCAGATAATTGAAGGAGTAACAATTACCAAATTTCAACATTTCAACAACCACATTGACAGAAACAGGATACCGACGAGGAAGACCATAAGACAGCTACACACATGGCATAGACTGTAGGCTATCAGCCACGTGGCACAAAGTTACATAATATTGTTGCTAACTTGCTCATTACAGTGTATGTCATTTGAGGAACTGACTAGTTGCCATCAACTATTTAAAGGGTAATAAAAATAAAGAATAGGTGCGTTTTTTGCAAAAGAACCAGGAGGTGGAAAGAAACACAGTGTTGGAACAGAGGTAGGGCCATGACATATGAACACAATCATATCTTTAGGTGGGTCCTCCATTCTCTCCACCACCACCAGATGTCACTGTTGTACAATGTGCTCAATGATTCCCATCTCAAATAATGTACGATCACAATTGTTTTTATTCATTACTTCTTAAAAATACAAGGCCCTCGCAAGCCTGTGCATTAAAACTCTGTTCTAGTTTAATCTTGTGTATGACATTGACTACAAAATGTCACAAACATCGCAATCAAAGGAACGAAACCTTTTTGTGTAGGTAGGTTTTCTGAGTATTTATTTCCATACCAAGAGCTATATAATGGCAGTAAAATTAGAATTTAGGTTTTTCATAATTCAATTCCATTCCATTACCTTTTTGAAACGCAGTATTTATTTCATGCAACAGAAAACATACAACCAAACACTAAAGATGACAATGTTAACTGTCTATTCATTCTATCTTCATGTCATTGGACAGTTGCTTGCAGTTTTTTTTTTAAATAAATTAAAGAATATATTTTTCTGCAGATTTTTGTTGTTAAATGTGATTGCATCAGAAAAGTTCCCAAAAATCTCAAGACTCAAAAGCCTGAAATATTTTGATGTTAAAGCACTACAAAAGGATGAATACAGTGGAAACAACTGATAGACTCGATATTCAGCCCTTGTGTAATTTTAAGATTTCATACATTATTACCAGCACAGCACCAATAACCAGATAGTATATACAAACCTCACACTAACATGTACAGAAATAACATTATAGACATCCAAATATATATATTTTATTTTGATATCAACTTTATTGTCCTTATATTAATGATTAAACTATGACAGTGGTTAATATGAGGTACCACATAGTGCAATGACTGAAGCATGAGGCATGTTTTAGTGCAAATAAACCAGCAAAATAGTCAAAAACTAAAGCTCCAACAGAATTTTTTTTTTTTTGAAAACATATTACATCAAGTCACTTTTGTGAAGAGTGCGTATTTGAGACATTGGAGCTCAACTGTGTTCTAGTAGGACCTTTATTTCTGTGCAACAAAGGACCACGGATTGTTACAGATGTCCGAGACAGAAAATGTTGTGGCAAAATATGAATTTCACCTATCTACCCTGTATTTTACCTCAAACTATTTTGAAATTGACAAATCCTGATACTCATTGTATTTACCCTAATAGGCCAACTGTTGTAAGAAGACTTGCTCTACCTTAACCTTCATTCCTGTACACAACATAAAATATCTTTTTTAATTAATTCTTACAAAAATATACAAAAAGCAAGTTACTTACAAAGGATGACTTTCAAACAGAAGAAAATGTTTTTGGTCTCAGTACAGTGTTATTAGTTTAGTTATAGGATTAAATGGTTATTCTTGGGTTATTAAATCTGATGGGGTGGACTAGGGGTGCACTACAAAATGAGATGAGGGGTATGTAGAGACTAGTCAAGTGTAATTCAAAAAGTGGAGAAAATCTTTTTCTCTCAGTTTGCCTTTTAAATTATATTTTAAAGTAAAAAACTAAACTTTCTGAATCTTTTAAGCAATATCCACCCCAATACTCTAATTTCCTGTCCCATAGATCCTACATTTCAGACTCTCATGTCACCAAAACGTCCCAACTTCTGAAATGTTTCAAATGACACTGTGAATAAAAAACAAAATAAAAAACACGTCATTAATCTCTGTAAGCATGATATTATTAATTTCTATGGTTGCAGACAGCATATATTGTATTTACAAATATATAAATAAAAAGACAATTTTGGTAATTCCTTTGTCCATAATACTTCTAAGTTGTATCTGTTATGTTCTCTTGTAACATAAGGGCAGGCAAAAATGGTGCTGTGTAACTTCTATAAGCTAGTCCATCCTTCCATTTTTTCTTCCATCCTTCATCCATCTACATGTCCTTCATCCAATCAATCCCTCCGCCCTGCTGTTTCAGCTGACACGGTGAGCTGCATGAGCTGCTCCTTCCTTTCACTGTTTTCTTCATCCAACCTTCCACCTATAACCCTTCCTTTCAAGGAAAGAACTGCAAGTCTAGTTTAGGGGCCCACTCCAGGGCAGAGTTCACCACAGCCAGGGCAGCAGCACCAAGAGCCACTGTGAGGCCCATGACGGCAAGCCGGACAAATCTCCGGGCCGACGGACGTACAGCCACCATCGCGCCCTGCTTGGTCTCCATGGCAGGGGGACCTTGCTTCTGCTGCTGCTCCCGCCGTCGCCGCCTCAGCACAGAGTCTGGACGCCTCTGAGTGGACGCCAGCTCAAAGTCCTTAAA
The DNA here is from genome assembly GCA_017657215.1 of Limnothrissa miodon. NCBI lineage: Eukaryota > Metazoa > Chordata > Actinopteri > Clupeiformes > Clupeidae > Limnothrissa > Limnothrissa miodon. Next base: position 259,730 of record JAGFZM010000108.1, on the reverse strand, counting down.
CGTGGACGATGCCGTCCTGAAGAAAAGGAGACAAAACACAGCAAAGCACTGACAAACAGAGCAAATGGCAAAAATGTGTTTCAGGAAAGTCATGATTGACTGCTCTGCTTTTGGCTTGTGAGACCCATTTCCCCAGTGATAAATCTCACAAAAATAGAACTAAAACGTAATCAACACAGCGGCAGTCAAACACTTGCAATTAAAACCAATGGAAGCTAAGTAAATAAACAACTTTAGCCGAGTGTGCTGCTGCACTCTTGTTGGCACCAGTGTGATGGTTTGAAAGTACTTTGTGTATAAGTGAAAGTGGACCCTGGAGTAGGAAGCTTACTGTTGGCTGCGCTGCTGGGTGGCCTCGCGGGCCAGTTCGGACGGCGGGAACTGGACAAAGAGGTCCCCAGCGCGGCTGATGAGGATCTCGTAGGGTAGGTCCTGAGGGATCTGGGACAGCAGATGGTGCAGAGAGGCCATGTCGCACTCACAGTCCAGAACCTCCTCTTCACGATACAGCACAATCTACAGGGAACACAATGAGTGAAGAGCACATTTAATCAAAGTTACCCGAAACTGAAAAAAAAGAATCATATGACATTCTTTACCTTACTTTTCAAGTGGGCTTTAAAAACACCACGATATTCTCTGAAGTAAATATCTATTAATCTCTTCGCCTCAAAAAAATTGGCTGCACTATCAGCCTAAAGAGGCTGCAGGATGGGGACTGTTTGTCTATGCTGGACATTTCTGGTAATTCCCTTACCCCCTCCCCTGTTGCAATGTCTTTGACTTTATGTTGTAAGACATGTTGCCGCCACTATCCCCTTCCCCCACATACAGGGTATTCTGTGACAATTGCTGATATGTGCTGAGATGTTTTTTTTCTGCCATCAAACTGTACTCCCTATTGGTGCACAGTCTGATGGGTTGTTTTTCTCTCCTCCTCTTTCCCTATGGTGACTCTGATGACCCTGATAGGTGACTCTTTCCACCAATAGAACCTGATTCTCACTCTGATGATGAATTGTGAAGGCTAAGATTATGGTCATCACTAAAGCTAAGAGCACTAGCTGACAAATCGATCATGTTCAATCATGTGAAAATGGGCAGCCAGGGCCCAGCAGCAGGCCCACCCAAGGATGCGTTGAGCCCATGTGTTCTTCTACCTAATTGTTCTTCTACCCAATGTATTTAGCTGGACAGGTTACAGGGATCAGGCCCTGATGGACAGCTGCCTGCTAGTCGCCGCTGTCCTGCCCACTGTCGCCACTGATTCTTTTCAAGTAAATCCAACCGGTCCTGATCCTCGTTAAGACACAAGTCAGCTGACTGCTGTCTCAATCTGCTTCAGTAAGACTCCCTCCGATGATGACTGAGCAAAAGGTCATGTTTGAGGCCACGGCAGACCCCCTCAGTTAGCAGTGACATTGCAAAAGTGTGACTCATCTGATCTGATGTGGTGACTCAGCCATGGCCCACCGGTTAGCGCTTCGGACCTGTGACTGAAGGGTTGCCGGTTCAAGGCAAGGCACCTAACCCCTCACTGCTCCCCGAGCGCCGCTGTTGTGCAGGCAGCTCACTGCGCCGGGATTAGTGTATGCTTCACTTCACTTCACACTGTGTTCTGAGTGTGTTTCACAAATTCACTAATTCACGGATTGGGATAAATGCAGAGACTAAATTTCCCACACGGGATCAAAAAGAGTATAATTCTTCTTCTTCTTCTCTCTCTGATAAGTTGAAAGTATGTGGTGAAGTGGATGTAAGTTTTTTAGATCATCACTGAAGTTCAATTTATTTTAGATCAAAACATAACAATAAAATCTTGAGAAAGGATGAGAGGGGATTTACTTTAATCCTCTTCTAAATGACGTGACCATATACTGAGCACTTACCACAGCAGCAAAATATATTGGCATTAAAGGATGGCAGGCCAAGAAGAAGTCGTACAACCGCACAACATGGCGGAAATCAGACAAGACATGACCAAACCAGGTGATGAGCCAGCTTAGGGCAAATATGGTGCCAACCTCCGCTCTACAGAGAAACAAACACACACAGAACTTAGGACACGACAGTGACCAGGCACAACATTCTCCATTAAACATTCTGAGGGGAAAATGTGATTAGACAATAAACTTCTGGCTCATTACATAATGATGGATAATTTCATTCAAACATCATGTGGAACGATAAACTTGGTAAACTGCAGTTTGCAGGCCACAATAGCAACCCAGCCTTTCCATTAGAATTTTCACAGGATACCCAATACTTAATACTTAATGCTTGATTATATTTCACAATTTGACAATAACAAATCAGTCAGGTCCAAAGGCATCTTCCACTCTTCACATCATAGTTCACTTGTTAGGCACATTTAACATTATTCAGATAAAAAGACTTGACTAAATCCACTTACTGTTCCATGAAGTCATGCACCTCAGGATTGACTCTGTCTATTATTGGCATCAAGTAGTTCAGTATGTGTTTAGTATTATCCATAGTGGGGTCCATAAAATCCCTGTTTGAGCAAATAGTAAGGACTGATTAATCACATTTTGTTGTAATAATGCTATTTAGGCCCTGGATAGATTCGCCGTTTTACTGTAGCACAGTGGAGTAAGGTTGAGAAATACCTATGTTGAACACACTCAAAAGACCCTGTAGACCTGGTTTCATGCACACTTTGCTAAATATGTTGTCAGATGTAGACCTGTAGACCCCCAGGTTGGGTTAAAGGACCCCAGATGGCTGGGGCACCCAATGATGGAAGTAGTGCGGCTGTGAGAGATGTGTGAGGGATGGCTACCAATGGAAAGCATGCGACTGCTTTTGAATAGGGAGGACAATGTGACAGGGTGTCGTGAGAACAGCTTTAGCAATGTATCTAGGCAGCAGGTTTGGTACCCTGTGGACACAGGTGTGAAGCTGGGTTAAGTGACAGCTCTTCATACACAAAGGTGGCCTATTGCAAAATGTATTATATGCGGCAGAATGCAGAAAGGAGACTACAAGGCCATTTTGTTTTTGTTCAAGAGTCCAGCTTTTGGGCATTATCACTTCTATTCTATCAATCTGTCTTCTAGTGAGCAAAAAATAACATTCAGACTCCCAGTTGTTGTCTCCTGATTCCAAACCCCAAACCAGTCACCCCTAACAGCTCATCTGGAGCTCTACCTGAGATGGTGTGTGGAGAGTTTCTCCACCAGGGCAGTGGCCAGCCGTTCTCCCAGGACCAACAGGAAGGTGACAACAATGTCATGGTAACCTTGGTAATAGTGCAGCTGAGGGTTTTTCAGAAGTACACGCAGAATGATGTCTATTAACTCCTCCTGAAGTCCCTCCCTCTGTTCATCAGGCATACCTGTTCCGGTTAATAGAAATCACATTACAATGATTACCACAATATAATGGCCACAAATATAATATCAGAAAATGTCACATCAACACACACAGAATCCAAGTCATAGCAATGTCACAAATCTTTAAATGCACTAAATAATTTTTAGAAAATAATAATTTTAGACAGATTATACCTCAGATAGATTTTAAGTCATTATAAAAGGATTTCTTTTCCCCTCAAAGCAGTGGAATGTTTTTTTTTTTGTATAATGAGCCAAATGGAATGGAATGTGATTTTTGGCAAAAATAAGTTTAGCTACACTGGCTGTAATAATGAATGCAACCATGGTTCTAGGAACAGCATTTAGAATAAGGACTTTGAAATCAGGAATTGGGGACCAAGACAAATACTTTCAGATTAATTGAGATTGAGTAAATGAAAAAAGAAATCTCAAGGACATACTCGGCATGCCAGACACCAATAATGCCCACTACAACACCCTGCCCACACGTTACAGACACTATTCAGAGGCACACACACTGAAAGAACTGTGCCCTCAAAACACTCACTGACCTGGGGGAAATCGACGAAGCGATCGCTGCACATCCAGCAGCACCTGGTTGTAGTCCTTGTTATTCTCTCTGTCCACACCATCTGTTCACATCCAAATAACACCCCAAAAATTTAGAACATAAGTTACTTTTATTTATGAAAAATATTTACAACACAACAAAATATGTACCATGTATCAACCAAACCAAACATCAATAATCAGCATTACTGAAATTAATGACTGAAGTCCACTGTTCTTGTAATCTTGTGCCACCAAACCAACATAACTCTCACACTAAATCGACTGATGACCATGCACAAGTTCAGCAGATAGATTAGGTGCAGAGCTGTTTTCTGAGGAATAGCAGCTGACTAACCAAGGTGCTCTGGGACATTTTCCAGCGGCACATTGAGGAGCCAGGGCCACACTTTGCAGCGGATCTCATCCGTGAGAAGTCCCCCCTCGCTGATAGACATTCTTCTTAGGGCAGCCACATCCACCGGCCTTACACTCAAAGCTTGGACGATCTCTGCCTCCTTCTTTTTCCTCTTCGATTCTGCATCTAACCAGACCATCACAATTGTTATACACACAACTCTGTAGTATGGTCATTCTTTACTTTGCCAAACACTTGCAGCTCAGTCGATTGCTAAAGAAAGGTTACAACAGCCTTTCAGAAATGTGGTTAATTCTTAACCTTTATCCCGTATTTGCTGGCGCAATTGTTTCACACTGTAATTCACTTGTCAGTTGGGGAAATGTGATAAAAGTAGCGCAGTAGTGCATACAGTACATATTTTTACACAGTTACTTATTCTGAAAAACAAACATTTCAAGAAACATTTATAACATCATATAATGTGGGTCAAGCAAGATCTAACACAGCCCATAAACCCGTCACTGTCTTTTCCACACTTTTTCTCTCTCTCATCCCCCAGCCCCAACCCATAACATTCTAACAGTGTAGAATTTGGGACCGATTATTCGGTATCACCAAATTGGGGTAAAAGAGATGTAGGACTTGTCTCACATATCACATTTAATTTTCAGCGTTCACCTGAAAAATTACGAATATGTCAAACTATAGACAAAGAAATGCATACGACGCTAAAGTTATAGTACAGACACGTTTGTTGCCGACAGCATCCTTAACGTTACTAGTGCAAATAATCAGTCTGCATTATGCTAGCTTACAGTACATCTTGAAGCACTCTGCAAGATAACGTTAATGGTCGCTGATTCCTAGCTTGTGTCGAGTTTAACTTTCCATATATAACTTAATAACGTTACAGGGCTGAAGGGCCTTACACACATTAAACTGGAATAAATGTTTATGTTATCAGGGCTAACGTTAACTATTAAAAGTACCCACCTTGTTTATCTATTCCATTCAAAGGAGAGGACGCGCCGACACTTCTGGATTTTTTCAAGTTCATTTTGTCGTCGTCATTGCAGCTGGCCTGGCATATTTTGTTCACTTTCTCCAGAGCTGATTATCATTAAGAACAGTCCACCTCGTACCCGCAACCTTGATTAGAATACACAATATGTTAACATCATCGTCTGTTGATAACAGGCCACATCGTCGGAGGAGGAGGTGCCTCTTCTTCTCTTCACTTGCTAATACTAATGTTAGCGAGCTACGTACGCCACTGAAACTAATTCTTCATGTAGAGCTACTCGAATGATGTTCAACATACTTGGAATTTACCTGCAAACTCCCGATGCCAAAGTATTATAGCTGCATTCAAAATTTCCACATCTGTCCTACATGGTGGTTATAATAAAAGTGGATAGACATATCTCTGTTGAGTTGCCCTAACTGATGATGCAGAAGTAAAGGTGGTGCATTCTGGGTATTTTAGTTTTATTAAGGGACAGACCTTTTACATAATATATATTAATTTATTTTTGTACTACAACTCTTCGGAATATTTTAATATTCGCCTATTGAACAATGTCATTTGTACAAAAAAAGTCTGTGAGAAAGGATCTTTAAGACATATGTAAGGCTTTTAAGGTGACAGCCTTCCCGGGTTTTATTACCCGGAAGTAATTTTTAAAGATCGCTAGTTGCTTGTTTGACGTTGATGACAAAAACAAGGGCAGGCACGATAGATTTGGATAATATATCATTAAAAGACTCAGTTTCTGTTACAATGACAGCACAGCATGTCATTCAAGGATACGTCGTTGCTCATCCGTAGTTTGCATGGTATTGGTATGTGATTCCATTAAATGGCTACATTTTATGTCATCTGTTGAAGTGGATATCTGGACCTCCACTAGTAGAAGCGGAAGAGAAAGATACATTGTACCTTTTCTATCTCCACATAAGGAAAAAGTGAGTTCCCTAAGGTTGGGCGCACTTTAACACGCCTCGCTATTTCTGTTATGCTAAACATAAGGATGTCCAAGGCGAATAACGTTTCTTTGGAAAGAAAAATCTGGACTCATGTTTCATATTGCGTTGACTAACGTAGGGTCCGCCGTCAAGCTAAGTTCATGGTGCCAGTTCTAGCTAATTGTATGCTGCCTTGTTCCTCCTCGGTTTCCAAAAAATCAAATGCACTGTAAAATAACTCAAGCCATAATATAACTGCATTTCATTTCTCTGACGATGATAAGAGCTGTCTGTTGTGACAGGCTAGCTATAACGTTACTGTCATACGTCAAAATGTCGGCGTAAATCAGAGGTCCATTCAATAAAATTGATATCTTTAATATTGAAATAGAGCAACTTTATTGTTACATACATGGTATTTGTTTATGTACGCTGCTTCTTTGTCAGTTTATTAATCAGTCTAGGATACTTCAGTCTAGCTACATTATAGCACTTTTCTGAAGTTACTTGACACGATATTATTGCATACTGGTGTGCTTACGTCTTTTTTGCAGTTGTGGTTTACAAGTTAGGCATCATGTGATCATTCTTCAATTCATACAGCAGTGTGAAAGGATATTTTGACCCGTTTTTCATGATGAAGTGACCGGTTATGTAGTATAGGTTATTAGTGAAAAACCAAACCATAATAGTTCATTGTAATACATGGTGATTGATTAAACTGTTCTTGTCCTAACAGTCCTGGAATTTCATTTTTGAAGTCAGACCTATTAACTGTAATATTATTTTTATCTTCACAGGTAATATATTAGATGAGGCCAGAAGAATTGCCTGCTTAAAGGTCATTGTTTGCAATGTTGGAAACAGTGACTCGGATTAAGAAAAAGAGCTGTATATTTGCCACTGCAGATGGACCAGTTTAAGGCCACTGCCATGGTCCTTAACCAACATGTTTACTTGACCTAATCATCCAATGCAGATGAAAGGGAAATGGTGGTTATGGTGGGTCCCTGAATAGTTTTGAAATAAAAAATAAAGACCAAGTGGAAGACTTTTGACAATGATGGATGACGACACAGGTGAACCTAAAAAGCCATTACAGCCTGCAGGAGAGTCAGGTGACCCAGTATTGAGAAATGACTCGGCACCCAAGCTTGCAAGCTCTGGCTCCATCTTGTTTGAGTCTTCACCATGTGAGGAAATGGGATTTGGAGAGGAATGGGAGGAGGTGGTGGATTTAGAGATCCCAGAGGCTGAGCCATTGGACAGCCCAGGTACTGGGTGTTATCCAGTACAAGTTCATCCGGATGATGCTGATAACATCATGGAAGGAGTGTCCGAGCAAAAAGAGGGTGAGGGAGAGGAAGATTCTGAAAAAGATGAGATCGGAGAGATCGATGGGGACCTTGATGAGGAGCATCAGAGAAGGGAAGCAGGGAAAGAGCCTAGGATGAATGGAGAGTCTGGCTCCCGGAATTCAGGGTCCGGGAAGAGAGGTCGATCCAGGAACATTGGACCCATGTCACTGGCAGGGGATCAGCCCTACACAACGCCCTCTTCTTCTTTCCTTAAGCCATCCCTCTATTCTGGCAGTGGGAGGCACAAGCAAGCAAGGCGGAGGAACCACCACCACCATCAGAGCCGACCCCGGAGGCAAACTGGAACCCAGCTCATTAGCGCTGTCAAGGAGATCATGTCCGAGTCAATCAGCCCCTGGTGCATGTCCTGCATCCACATGGTGGTGGAGCTTATAGTGTCAGTGGCCCATTATTGTGGAATGGCTGTGGAGACAGGATGCCTTGCCATTTATGACTATAGCTCCCGTTTCTTGCTCCGGGTCACAGACATTCCAGGCCTGAAACAGGATGCCAGACGGGCCCTTGGCTGGACCCAGTGCACCGGTGCTGCCCTGGTGGCATGGACTAGCCGAATGACCAGTCGAATGTGGCAAGCCTCTACTTCCTGTTTTGGCTTTGTCTGTGCCATAGTGATTCTGTCCACACGATGGGGCAAGTGCTTTTTGGGAAGGCTCACCGGCGGAAGGGCCCAGCAGTGGTGGGAAGCTTTGCAGAACTCCTGGGTATGGAAAAAAATAACGGGCATATGTGACCGGTGCAGTAGACTGTTCCGGAGGACAGCATCTCAGGGGGATAGGTCGTCTCCAGAGTCACCCAGCGGCATGAAGGGCCCACCAGGGCAGGAGCTTGAAAGGCTGCTTTCCCTGGCTCAGGTCCCAGAGGAAGAGCTGGACCCCTTTGCTGTGCTGGGGGTGGAGGCTAACGCCACAGAGTCTGAGCTCAAAAGGGCCTATAGACAGCTGGCTGTACAGGTGGGCTGAACTACATCTATTGTAATGTTTGATATTAAATCTCCTTTTATTTGTGTGCATTTAAAATGATTGAATATTTTGGTTTTGGTACTTTAGGTTTGTTAGTTCATTGAATCAGCATTCATGAGATTCTTCAAGCACTACGTCAAACAATTATGAAATTGCTTTTTACAAAAAATGTTTAAACTTCACTGTTGAGATAAGATGCAGCTATTTTTTCCTCCATGTTTCAATTTCAAGTTAGCAGAGCTGCCTCTGAACTGTTAAATTATAATGTAGTGTGTAGCATTATACACATGAGTATTTCAAGTTGTTTCTCAGTATTAGATTTCATCTAATCTGAGTAAGTCAGCAAAGCAGTGTAGAGCAACATGCTGTTGACAAATACCTCCTGGCACAGGTCCATCCAGACAAGAACAAACATCCGCGGGCAGGAGAGGCCTTCAAGGTGCTCAGGGCTGCCTGGGACATTGTCAGCAACCCTGAGACAAGGCGAGAGTATGAGCTGTGAGTGGCTTCCACTTTTTCGGTCATGTCTGATTGTGTCTCATGCCCCCTTTGTTTTTATTTTTATTTTTGTTTAAACAAAGCCTTCAGCATATCATCAAGGAAATGCTCTTTCTCAAAAGATTTTCCTCCTTTTTTCCATGTTTCCTGGGTGTGTGTGAGTCTGTGTTCAGTGAGACAAAAGAATCTTATCACAGGAAAGAAAACAGAAAACAAGAATGTTCAAGAAGAACAAAGTAGGCTTTTTATGACTACTTTTTAAAATATGCATCAGGAACCTGAATCACTCTGGACTTGATTCAGTTATTCTAGTGGCATAGTCATGTCGCCTCTCAGTGTTTCTCGCAGCGTTTTATGAGACTGTGGTGGGGTGCAGTTTTTTTTAGCATGCTACATAGACAGAGAGTGTGAGACTATAAAGACTGAAAGGTAAATACATTCATCAACTATGGCTGAAATATACTGACACCATAGCCTAGTAAATGTGTGGGAAACACTGCCTTCTCTTGTTTGTCACAAATCCATTTTTCTAAACGTGATATTCCAGTTGAGGGAAACAATGTTAAGTCTGCTGTGAAAGAGTTTGGAGTCTTTGTAGAACAGCCAACAATCTTAATGTTCACATGAAAGTAATCTTACCCAGCAACCTAGCCCGTATTTTAAATGCACAATGCTCCACAGCAACATATTAATGCTTAACAAACTTAGCAACAGCAAAACAAACAAAACACAATAGAGAGAAAGAGAGAGAGTTCTCTGTAAGTCCTGAAACTCTGGAAGGAGTTGAGCCATTTAAGCTTTGAGAACAGATACTGTAAGTAACCAAATGTGAAACCGAACTGATTCTTGTTTCAAGGCCCCTGAAAACACTTCTTCACCATCCTCTGTTGAAGTCAGTTGGGGCATCTTTAGTCTGTAAACCATGCCAGCAACATGTTCATGTTCAACAATGATGAGTTAGAGCAGGGTTTGAATCACTGCCAGGAGGGAAGCTGTGGAGGGGCCTCTCCAAGCCACATCCTGACCACCCCAGCTGCCTTTCCAGTGGTATTTTTATGCAAATTATTATTATTTTTTTTCATAAAGATTTTTTTTCCTCATAGCTGTTCATCACGGCGACTAGAGTAATACTGTTGGAAAGTCAGGCCACCTACATGTCAGTTTCATGTAATGTATATGTATATGTTCTGTTGTGTGGCGACAATGGGTGTTATGAATGAACTGTTAGTTGAGTAATCAGGGAAATAATATCATATCATGTACAGTATGTCCGCATTGCCCCCACCCTAAAATAAATAATTCCTTTTCCATGTCAGAAGTTGTTCTAAGACAGCTGTCTATAATCTAGCCAGAGCACTATTACACACCTCATTAGTCTCACCCCTCACACCTCACACTTTAGCAAGGCCTCACCTCAGCAGAAGTTATAGTGTTTTTTGAACTTCAAGTTGCGTCAGTGAGGATTATAGACATATTAACTTAAGGCTCAGGCTTTGATGAATAGTCTGAATGATTTTAAAGTGCTTTTCTCCTGTTACAGGAAGCGCATGGCTGCCACTGAGCTCTCCAAGTCCATGAATGAGTTCCTGACAAAGCTACAGGACGACCTGAAGGAGGCCATGAACACCATGATGTGCACCAAGTGTGAAGGCAAACACAAGTGCGTCCACACGCCACTGCGCCAACTAGAGTCCTTCAAGCTCCACACAATAACACAATGAAGCCCTTCGCACACCGGTTCTGACCGAAAAGCAGAGCACTTTTAGATCCGCGCATTGGCTGTGAATATAGCATAGTAACTAGTGGAGTCACCAATGGATGGTATGAAACTGCAATTATGAAATAGTAACCTGTGGAATTGGACCAGAACCGTGCCCAGAACCGGAAATTTAACATGGTAGCTTTTAAAATCACTAATTGGTCGTGTGGAACGGCTCAGACGAAATTGACTTAATCAACCGGCTACGTCAAATTCTGGCGTGGTTGTGTTGAAAACAATGGAATGGAATGGAATGCTGTAAGTGCACTGCTCTGCACTTTGTCAGAACCAGTGTACAGAGGCCTGTGGCCTGCTCTCTCGTCTCCCTCAATTCTTTCAAGTGTTTCAGGAGGATTCTTATAAGATAAGAAACCATTAGCCTTTCCATGCAATGCAAGAAGGACACAAAGTTCAACATTGTTCAACACCCCCATTGTTGAACTTTGACCATAGTGATCCAGCGGTCCATTGACTATAAGTGACCTTGAACCCAGTTGGCCACTTAAGGCATACTGTAAACTGTTAAGAGAAGAGAGTAGAGTAGAAAGTGTTGACATTAGTATCTACTGCAGAGATAACGTGTCAGTTTAGCATGCAAAATATATTTCTCAGTAAACCGTATTTTAAAATTAAGCTGCATATTTGCACAAACCATAAAGAAGCCTTTTAAACCAGGGTTTTGAATTTGCCTTGTCTCAGATACCATAGACATTTGATGGACTGATGGCCTTTGTTATATGCAGAGAGCACTTTGTTACACTTTGTTCATATGTAGACTCAATCAATCAAAATATAAAAATATATTTCAGAAGAAAATGTATGTAAACTGTTAGAGGATTTTTCTGTTGCCTCATTATCTATTACATTATCTATGTTTTTTTGCAATGACCATCTGTCCCATTTTTGCCTCTCGAGTTTGTTGTGTGATGGCATCAGACCAGTTTTCTTGGTCTGTCGTTTGTCAGCTCAGCCATTATTGTTTCTTTCATCATTTTTCCTGACTGCCCTGTGAGTGCACATGGCTGTTAATGAAGTGCCACCTGAAGTCTTTCCGTCCATGTCTGTCGTTCTTATTGCAGGCGCTTTGAGATGGACCGGGACCCCAGTGAGGCTCGCTTCTGCGCTGAATGTAACCGGCGCCACGGTGCGGAGGAGGGAGACCTGTGGGCTGAGTCCAGCATGCTGGGCTTGCGGATCACCTATTTTGCCTTTATGGACGGAAAGGTGTATGATATCACTGGTGAGAATTGCATGTGCTTCAGAGGTTCACACAGGGACACAGGGAGGACATGTTTGTTGAAACCCAGAGGAGAGATGCATAATGCGTAGTTTAATTCCGCAGTGGTCTAATGATATAATTTTGCTATGGTCCAAATCCTGTTGGCACCAACATGCTGCATTTAGACCAAGAGGCAGCACACACTAGCATAATAACTATAATCACTATGCCTATTCTATGCCCTCCCTTACCGCAAGATTTTTTTTCTAACCCTGTACAGAGTGGGCAGGCTGCCAGCGGATAGGGATCTCCCCTGACACACACCGAGTGCCCTACCACATCTCCTTTGGCTCCAAGACCAACAGTAGCAGCAACAGCAGCAGCAGCACCTCCACCAACCGACACAGGTAGTCACACACACTGGACCTGCACGCCCAGTATTCAGTGTGAAAACTTTGAGACTAGTGTGTTAGTGGGAGTGTCCACAGGTGGTGTGTGTGAGTAAATGTATTCAGTGCTGTTGCAACAGGGAGATGGCTGGTAGTTTTAAAAGAAAGTAAGATGTGTGTGTGTGTGTGTGTGTGTGTGTGTGTGAGAAAAGGGGGCGAGGGGGACAAAACGACAAATACCAGCACTTCAGCAACCAATGCCGGCACCACCTGGCAACATAACAGGATTGAGCCGCTCTAACACATTCCAGGGACCCATGCAGACCAGGAGTGGCGGGGATGAGGTTGCGACTTAAGTGATAAAAAAGAGGGGGAAGTAAGGAGAGAAATAAAAAAGAAGAAAGATGATTGTAGCTTCAATCCCCTTCTCCCTGTATATGAGTATAGATATGTCAGTGTGTAGTTGGAACTGGATGTCAGGCACAGACTGTCAAGTAAGATCTATAGGTAGGTGATGAATACAGGGGAGGGTGTATTCCGAGTGTTGTTCATGTTGGAAGCAGATGGATTGTCCAGTGACTTCATGTCAATGTTTCATTGTCTGCCACAGACCCTCAGACCATCCGCCTGGCCCCAGTTCACCTGCAGACCTGCAGGACCTCTTTAATCGCATCTTCCAGGGAGGGGGGTCCCCCAGTGACATGACAGCCAACGGTGGGTTCTTCCCTCCCGGACCATCCCCCAACCCTCCTCCCGGGCCAGGAATGGGTGCTGGCGGACCATTTCCGGGGCCCTCTCCCCAGAGCGGCTTTTTCCCTCATGGGTCACATCGAGGCGAGCCTAGTGAACACTGGACTGAAGCGGGCAAACAGCCACGGCGTCGGAAGAAAGTCCGCAAGCCCTTCCAGCGCTGAGCTCCCCAGACTCACAGTCCACCTGGAGGACCATGCTCCAATAAGAGGCCATATTGTTTGTGTTTGAGGGTGTGGAATGGGTTTGGGGTCCTGGCAACCCCACTAACCCTACCAACACACACACACACATACCTACTTACACCCCCACTGCTTGGGGTCAAGGATAAACTTTGCAAGCATGTGGGAAGCTTTGGGTTTTTGTGGAAATGCAGAAATGGATCAAAAGCCAGATAAAAATGGAGAGGCTTATGTGGAGATGAAAATGAAGTTGGTCAAGTGTGATTTTATGAAGTAAGAAGTGATGTGCTTTGTATTTCTTTTCTCTCAATCACTAAACATATATCACTGCAGTGGGATTGTTGAAGATTTTAATAATGCCATTGTTTTTTGCTCATATGTAGTCTGCCATTTAAGAGTTCACAATTGAAGCTGAGTTTTTTTTTTTTTTTTTAATTGTTTTTGTTAGCAATGTGTGAACGTTAGCTGCTGAAGCCTCAGGGATGACTGATGTGGATCCAGACCATGATTGGTTAGGTAGGGTGACAGAGGGAGGAGATTGGAATTCTGGGAAGGTCTTTTTCACTTTATGGAATTCTAAAGAGAGTAAAGCTCGTCTGAGAATGGTTTGTGTCTCATCATCACTGTTGGAGGAAAAGGCTCATGTCTCCAGAAGTCCAGTTCTAGAACTTAAAAGATTTTTAAGATTATCAGATGGTAACAAACAACGTTTAGCTTTTTGGATTAAACATGAGGAGCATAACCTGTTCAGATAATTTTGCACTACTTTTTCTGTCACTTTCAAGTGTTGCTTAAACCAGAAAATGTCCATAATCTTATAGCACAGTGGCTTTCATTATTGTGTCTATATTATTTCTATTTATAAAAAAAACACACAACTCCATATTCATCACATAGTTGACAGTCTTAAGAAATGATTTTAACTGGTATGCAGTGGAATCTTTATGAGCAGACAGGGTAGACAGGCCAGGCGAGATTCTGACGTGACAAGGATAGTACTGATTTTCTTCAGTGGTATGAAAGTATGAAAATGGAGATAGGATGTTTCCAGCCAACAGTGATGGTATCACTACTACTAGTAAGAGTCTGAGTTTCTGTAATGGGTATTTGATTGTTTTCTGATCAACCTTAGTTGTTGTGATGGAGAGTCAAGTAGCTTTGTGTGTGGTACTTGCTTGGAGTGTGGGCTTGCTACGTCATGCTCATGCACAGCTCAAAGTCTCAGCCCTCCTTATCCTTATTATCAATAAATACTTTTAAAATCTTTTTGCAAGCTCATTTCAGGGGGTTAACTCCTAGGTTAAGTTGTAGGTCAAGAAATAACTATAGTACAGGATGTCCATCAATAACATCTTACTAACAGCACAGTGCGCCTTGATTGCAAAGTGTGAAAAATGGGAATTTCTTCCTCAATACATTCTTATCAATCGGTAGTCTTTCCAAGCCAAACTACACTGCATTATTGCCTTTCTTCCTTTGTCGCCAGCTATCATAAAGTCACACTGCACACAGCCCACACAGGGCAAACTTTTCTGCAGCTGTTTGGACTGAATGAGATCAAGGGTGATGGATGGTCTTACTGAAGAGCAAGACCTCAGTATTAAAGCAATGGTTAATCCTTGAATCTTGAACAGTTTTCTTTTCATTGACTGCCCCTCCTCTTAGTGTTCTGTTGAGTTGGTTTTGAATTAATTGTGTTTTTTTTTTTTTTTTTTTGACAGTTGTGATTGGGCCTTGTCTTAGCAGGAAGACGATTTTGTTTTTGCTAAACATGTTAATTTGTACTTTAAAGTCAAAAGTGTTTGCATTTTAAATTTCATTTCCATGTTTTTAGTGATTTTTTTTTATGGTTGTAGGAGTTGCATTGCTAAGCCGTTTGGATGCTCAAGTTGACAGAAGAATGTAATTAACTGTCTGAATGGTGAGGTTAATTAAGCTTGTGTAAGAAAGAACATCCCAGAAAAAAATACTTTTTGTTTTTAGGTATATGCAAAAAAGAAATACATCGCAAAAAGAAATCATTTTTGACAATCATTAGGATTACAATGTGCAGGACACTGGTTCATTTGTCTTTGTTTAGCATGACATGGGATGGGTTTTAATACAGTTGCTACTGGAAAAAAAGAACCTCAGTTTTATTTTTTTTGTTGTTTTTTGTTGTTTTTTTTTTTTTTTTTGCTATTTTTGTTTCATAGTAAAGTTGATTTCCTACAAATCTGAGTCCATGAATACATTTACACAATACACAAATGTCATAGGGTTAGCAAAAGAATCCAGAACCAAGTAAATCCTTACTTACAGTGTGCATTCCTCAAACATGCAATGGAATGTGTACTAACTGTATCATTATAACACAACATTGCCTCATCAGATGGTCTTTCTTTTGACTTCCAATCCAAAAACCAAATCCAAAAAGTTTTCCACTGTTTGTTTAGAATTGGACAGTTGAGTTGGAGTGTTTGCCTAAAACCTAAGTACACAATTAAAAATATCTAACTCTATCTTTTCCCTTATGAGTTATATTACAACCATGAGGGAAATAAGTTAAAGTTGATACTGAGCTGAATAAAAACACAAAAGCATGCATGGTTAAGTTAAAGGATTTAAAACATATTTTAGCCTTCTAAATTTTCAATCTCTGACCTTAATGCCTCATTTTTTTAATAGTGGGATTCATTTATGTGGAATTGAAGCTTGGTGGTGCTGATTCTCACTCTTCTCTACCATAAATGGTCATTTGAGGCCCAGCAACACGGAGACTCATTTTAAGCTGCACACTCCATTGGAGTGTGTAAATTTGGCAAAGGCAGAAGGGGGGGTTTAAGAACATGTTCCAGGGAAATACTCTTCTCAAAAAAGTAAATTGTCATAAAATATGGCCATTTAACAACATGACAATATAGCCAGCGTGGGTTGCTACTACCTGAGTAGTAAACTTTTATTACAACATTAAGCTTTGTGTATTATAAAATATAATTTAATGTAACCAGTACATTTAGAGTCTGAGTTTCCTCTTATGTACTCTCTTTTCTATTGACCTATTGTGACCTATGTTTGAAATGTTATTTGTGACACGCCACAAATAATCCATTTGAACTGAAACCAAAAATCAAAAGGATAAATTCAATATAAATTAAAACCAAACGTGACAGACTGCATACAAAACTGAGACCATATAATCTATACTGTAGATTGGTACATAACATATTCTTTATGCTTGCAGCACTTATTTGATGCTGATGGAGTAATAATGTTTTCAATGTGAATACTAAACATAATACTTTAACTTCTGGTTAGTCTTAGTACAAGTACAAACCAACCAGTTAATACATCACTAATTAAATCTATTGCATATGAATATAGCATATTTTGATGAATAATTATTTAATGACATAATTAATAAATTGCACTGTTAACTTGAGTGAAACAACACACAAGTGAGTAACTTACAAAAATAAAACATGCCCCAATGGCACTGAATTAAAATATGGCCCCTAAATCAGCACCTGCTTGGATGAATCCAATGTCAATGCATAAAACCTTTTAGATCTTCCCTGTGAGTGCACCCAACACCTTTGACAGCATGTCATGATCAAGATAAGCCACCAGTCCGTCCTTATTGGCCCACTGGTCTGCACCACGGTGACCAGCATTAGGCTTGTGATAGGTCAGTTCGGCACCACGCTGCACTTCCACCTGGCCTTGGTCCACACCAGGACGCTGAGGGCCCAGCTCTACCACCCCACCTCCGAGCGCTCGGAGCAGGGCATGCGGGGCACAGGAGTCCCATTTAAAGGTGGAGCCCTCCGACAGGACATAGACATCTGCCAAGCCGAGAATGACGCACAAAATCTTGTAGCCGGCCCCAGAAGCGTACTTCAGGCGCTGCCCAGGGCAAAGTGGAGCCAGGGCCTCTTTGACTGCTGCCTTCTCACTGGAACTTAGCACAGCAGAGAGACAGGGTCCAACCTCACTCCCTGACAACTGGCGCACAGGTCTAGGCACCGAACATGCGCTGAAGCCTCCGTGAGACACTCCCCAGAAGTGTTGGCCTTTCCAGCTAAAACAATAAGAATGCAATGACAAGGGAACAGCTGAAAACTGAGCTGTAAAAATATTATTGTACGGTAAGTAAGTACACAGTCTTGTCACTGATATTCATGGGAAATAGTAATGTACTTGCCAAGAAATATAAAACTACCCAAGCGAGCAGTAGTTAATGGTTTTGCTATAGGTACATCTAAAAACAAAGCACCCACTGGATTAAGCCTGGTCTGTCAGTCATATACTAGCACTATACATTAATGTTATAGTCTCGCCTGTCTGGAAATGTACTAAAATTGACAAAATAAGGTTACAATATAGTATTAAACTTAATGTAAACCTGTATTAGGCTGTTAAATACCCTTCTACCCTACCTCAACCCTACTGTGGATCAATCCTACAACAATCAGTGCTTTGTTCAAGGTTTTCTATGCCCTGTCTTACTGTCTATTTACTTATTGTCTTGACCGACTGTTATATTTATAATGTGGGTGCAGTAGATGTAACTTAAAGGATTAATTTGGTTTTTAACTATTTGAGCCCCTTACATGGCTTGTACAAAATGCAACAGTTATTGACACCAAAATGTTGACGAAGGGTCCTAACTCGACTATATGGGAAATTTAGAATCACCTCTGCCTGCTTCAAAATGGCTACCAACGGGCACGGTCTATCAGTCCTCAAAACACGAATAACCACTCGGTGAGTCGCACATATTTTTAAAACAAATGTTTAGGGTTGTTTTAAGGACCGACAATGTGCCCATTGCTAGTCATTCTGAAGCAGGCAGAGGTGATTCTAAATTTCCCACATAGTCAAGTCAGGACCAGTCGTCAAAATTTCGGTGTCAACTGTAATTGGAAGATGTTAAGCAATGTAGTAAAATCCTCCATTTAAGCATGTACATGAGCAACTGAACATGTCCTACCCATGTCCTGTCTCGTCCTTGTGATGAAAAGGTTGGTTTATGACACCCATCACAGGTTCCCCAGTGGTACGCAGGTATACCCCGATCAGAACCAATGCACATGGGAGTCCAGATGAACAGAAGCCTCCTTCTGGTACCAACTCCTCCTTTCCCTCAATGTACTGACTCGTGCCATCTACCAAAACAGATACACACACAAAGCAGTTGTGAGCAGTGCAAAATTCTACAAATACCCTAGTCATCTTATTGTTTAGATAAAGAAAAACAAATACCAAAGTTGACCTGTACCAACTTTCTGTTTTGACAGCACAACAGGATTATGTGACTGATCGTGATTCACAATGTTCACTTTACCATATGTGACTACTGAGACAGAATCAATCAATAAAAGTAGGACACATGATGTCTACTCCAACCTCAGTCTATATAAAAAATCGTCCTCATATCTCCTTTATATCTTCATTTTTCATTGTTTAAGGAAAGGAGGCTAGAAAGGAAGCTTTTTGGACTCACCGATTGGATCTATCCATATCCCCACATCTGCAGGGCTCAATGGGAATTGCTGCAGTCTCTCAGCCGCCTCATCCCTGAGCTGGAGGTCCTGGTGGATGGCTTTGGCCAGAAGTGTTGCAGCGGTTTGGTCCCCATCCAGAACTGTAGCCAGCAGGGCAGCCGTCTCCTGCTCTTTGACACACACTGTGACAGTCACACTCTCTCCTTTGTAGGGGGGAGACAGAAACAAAGAGAGACATCACACAGATTTCTGCAGATACTATTAAGCCCAGGAATGCTCAGATTTTGTAATATGAATCAGTGTGATGAGATGCACTGTAATGTGTGATTAGAAAATAATCCACTCACCGAGCCCATTCTTGAATTTGTTTGATTCTTCCCCTTGAATGAAGTCAATCAACTCTGGAAACTAAATAAAAACAAGACTTGAGAGTTAAAAACATGTCAAAAGGTCACTTTCTTGAGATGGTTTAATATGCTCTAAGAATTTGTGTTGCCCCTACCACAGCTCCAACATCATGTCTGATCATCTCCTGAATGACCACATCTGCCAATGTCTTAAAGTCCTGGACAAACTTCTTGTTTTTATCATCACCTTTCTTCTCCTGAACCAGCAGCTCGAAGAGTGGGGCCTCCTGTCGGCACACACGGGCCACGTTGGCAGCCTTCTCTGACACGTTCAAGAGAAGCTGCAGCAGCCCTGCCATACCTGAGACCTGAGGGATGACACCACCCTATGGACACATACCATTTATCACATTTTGTTCCACTACCAACACCACCAAAAAAAAACACTCAAAGGTTCCCCTAGACAACTGAGCTGACTTTAAATATAGGACAGGTTCGACAGGAAAGAGGGTGCTCTATCTCTGAGGAACCACTTCCTGTTATACATGTTTAATTTGTTGTTGATGTTTTTTGAAATGTTAAGGTTAAGGCTATTTTTTTAAGGTTATAACTTTATGCATGAAGAAGCTTCTGAAAACATGCACTAGCCATCATGCATTGTTTCTTTGACAAAGTGTAGTTTAAAAAAGTTTTTATGGTCTAGGCCAAAACAGGACATTTCGGAGCCAGAGCTGGAAAGCTGAACAAGCACAAGTGGAGCACTGAAGGAAATTCATGTCAGAATAACAGTTATTAGTAGCAGGCCAAACACCCCAGATGCTCTAATTCTGGCCCAATTAAACTAGGGCATCCTGTGGTTGGAAAATGGAGTAGGTCTACGAAAAAACACAGATGGGAGCGTCCTACCATTTTTTCTTTAGAATAACACTAGCTAGATCATGTCTAAAAGAAAATACAAAAATATATACACAAATAAATACCTGTCTGTCTATTATCACACATACAAAATGGCAAAAGTAGGTCTATGCTAAGGTGTGTCCATTTGTCAATAAATGTTTTAGGTCCTACAGGCCTACGCAGACACGCAGACTTACCTGAACGCGTTCGCATTGGCAATGTTCTCTCGTGACGGATAATACAATAATGAAGGAGGGTAGGCCTATGTCTGCATTCATTGAATTGTATGCGTCTATTACACTTCAGAAAAAAAATGTTGATTTTTCAAAACGGTGTATAATACAACTTGAACAAAGCTAAACAGGAATATTGAGTGCAACGTTATGCGAGACTACGACTTCAACGCGCGCGTTACTCTCACACACACACACGAACACATACACAAACACACTTGTGTTCGATAATCTATACTCGCTGCTCGTTGCCATTATAAAACACTTAAACTGACTTTTGCTAATGCAACTGACAAGAGACTGTACATGTGTGTCTTACCGAGTTAACGGTAGCAGATCTTTATTGATCTCCTCTCAAATGGCGCCCCGTAGCCTACTTCTGCTGTAAACGATTCCGTAAACAAGCGACAGCCAAGAAGAATGTTGCGCCTTAAAAGGTTACAGAATTAAAGAATAGCTTCAGAATCTTCTTTTCTATCTTTCAAGTCGCCTCGTATTTGACGGGCTACGCCAGTGCAGATGTTTGAAAAAGATTTTCCATTGAAGCTAAAGAGTGACCGCCTCTTGACGTCATGGCATGAGGCGTGGTTACAGTTAAATTGATATCTACCTACGCTATCTCATCATGTTGCTGTCATTTTTAGATAAGCCTATGTCCAAATCAATATTTATAAAATAATATGTCATACACTCCATTGTTAGTCCAGGCAAACACGGCCGCGAAGTGTATTAGACTTAAAATAATACATGATTAAATTATAGCTGATTAAATCATAACAGAGTTATGATAAGATTACAGATTGGGATTATTAAAGGAAAATTGACTTTACAGCATAGCCATATTCAGAATTAATAATAAATTTAATATTCAATATATAATATTGCAAATGACAATGACAAAGCCTCAGGAAACGTTCAAGGATGCACTGATCTGCCAATGAACTGCAGACAGAGCATCCTTAATGCATCACATGGGAACATGAGGCATCCTACAGTGGTTTATCAATGCATCACTGAGGCAGACAAGGAGTGGCTCAGAAGCTCCAGCAGCAACTTGTCTCCATACAGCTTATACTCAACATGCATGTAAGTGATTATCTTTGCAAATCTTTGTATTTTGTAAAACTTTTATTACAAATTCTATTTCAAGACTCCTTACACATCAGGCTGCTTAACCCATTCATTCAGTTGTTTGTTTTATTAGTCTATGTCTTATTATTGTAATTGTAAACATCTTGAAATTTTGCTATACAAAGTCTTATTGACTAAAGGACTTCTGGTGGTCTTATAAGAAAGAATTCATGCATCCTGTTATTTATTCATTGTTGATTGCTATTGTTATTATCCACGTGCAGACCAATATGTCAGACCTTGAAAACTCCATGGTCTCCATCATTCATGTCTTCCACAAGTACTCAGGCCACAAGTGCCACCTGAAAAAGGCAGAGCTCAAGGCCCTCATCAACAATGAAATGACGCATTTTATTAATGTAAGTTTTACTGTATGTATTTGCTTTTTTCATTGCGACCCAAACAACAACCTTTCTTTGTGATAGTGCTTGTTCTATAACAGTAGAACTACAACATAGTCTTCAATGTCTCAATAACAGAAAGTCCAGGACAACGAGACGCTTGACCAGCTTTTCAGTGACCTCGACCAGAATGGAGATTTAGAGATTGACTTCCAGGAGTTCATAGCCCTTATTGCCATGGTGACATCAGCATGCCATGACCTCGTCCCTGAGCATCATTAAGACGAAGGAGTTCTGTCTGTTTATGATGATGATGTTTATGATTATCATGGTGATCTGTGAAACATAAAAAAATCTGGAATAAAAATGATCTTTTAAAAAATACAAGTACCAAGATATCAGTAATTCAGTGATAAAACCAACTTCTTCCACTGCAACTGCTGCAGCAGCAGCATCTACTCCAGGAAATTCAAGAGAAAGCCCATTATAAATTAATTTTTCAACTCCCTGCCCACAACATCCATTAACAAGTGGAACAGGAACACAAGTACATTAGTGCACTTTCTGAACAGTGTGTGATCATTCTGAGACATACATACATCAGACATACAAACAGACAATATGCTCTTCATTGGTGCAAGTTCTCCAAGAGTACAGGTGAGACATCTTTTTTTAAGGAAACAGTACAAATTCTATGTGCTTTTAATATGTCATTTCAATTACACAACAAACTCTGGTTTCTTAAACACAAAGCATTATTGACTACTAATTTAGACACAGTATTTATCTAACTGAGGGTTAGCCAACTGAATAATGCGGTCTGTGGAAAGTAACAAAAGTTGTTACAGCCATTAGAAAAAACTAAAATTAGATTTAAACATGTGTCACTTATCTAGGTTTTGTGTTTGTAACAGCAATTTGACACATGGGTTGTATTATTTTAGCTTGTGCTAACACTGTTTGTTGTGAAATGTCAATATTGTCACTGCAAATTATCTGGTGCAAATGTGTTTTTTTTAGCAGTAGGCCTATGTTTTTTATGTAATATTAAATACAACATCATATATTGTATAAGAGGGTACTGCAGTAATCACAGCTGTATAGTTTCTGTCATTCAGCCATATGTTATTCATTAAGGATTTACTTATAATACATGTACATTTTGTAATACAATAAGGATTGATGTAGAAGTACTTTGACATACGGATATAGATATATCATGTTGATAGACCATAATGATATCTTTATTTATGCAGAATTAATTTGAAAAATTAAGTTAATCATTTAATAACTATATGAGACTCATATATAATAAGACTCTATATGGCATTTTTTGCTCATCAGGAATATTCAAATATGCCACAGTTTGAAAGCTTGGCTATACCTATTTACAGTCTTTATCACTGAGAAGATACTGAAACCAAAGACATGGCTATCATATAACTGCAAATTGGTTTTGGTAATGTGCTTTTACCAATAAATTTTCCATTGTTAGCAATTATACCCAAACCCACATGGATAATAATTTCCTATTCCTATAAATGCCTATTTAGACATTCAAAATCATTTTTAGCTGTGAAAGGCTTTTACAATATTATCTAGACTAAAATGGCCTGATAAATGGCCATCAATATAAAACTGAATAATAAACTTATTTTATTGTATTTTATATTGTCTATTTGGCAGTATACAAAACAAGATGTTGCATATATAACACTGAGTTAGATAAGAAGTAGAGCTCTGAAAATTAATGCCCCATGTTGATAATATAAAGCAAACATTTAACAAAAAGGCAGGTTAATCTAAACACAATCTATCCCCTATGTAAACCACCATGTCAGACCTTGAAAACTCGATGCTCTCCATCATCCACATCTTCCAGATATACTCAGGTCCCAAGCGCCACCTGAAGAAGGCAGAGCTCAAACAGCTCATTAACTGTGAGATGAAACATTTGATCAAGGTGAATGGAGTTGGTAAATGGGCGACTGACATTTCATCTGTTTCACAGATTTTGCAAAATTGGTCCAGAATTGTTGGTCATCCAGTGCATCTTATACTGACAGAGATAAAGCAAATTCAAAACTTATCACCAAAAAAGGTATGTAGGGCACAAGGGTATGGTAAAGGGCGCTATTACCAGACATTGTTATCTTACCACTAAAGGCTGCTGCTGTAATAAGTAGATAAAGATAATTATGGTGTGCACTGTCAAACGAATTTGGCAAAGATGATCATCAGAAAATCTACACAAATTATAAAACAGTTAATTTTAAAACCAAACAATTACAGATTGCAAATTTGGTGGGAAAGCTGTCAACGCGGGAGTAAGATCCTTGGGTAATTGTTGGACAGTTAACAGTTTGCTTTGGACACAATAACATACCCATGGCCCCTGCTAGTCGCTATGACCAGATTGTTGCAGTTTCAAGCTATGCAGTCGACAAACATTTCTTTGGGTATACCCTGCTAGCATTGGATGGAGCTCCATTTTGCCTTTAGAACCATCATAATTTAGAGTCACTGAACAAGGTGTTGGTTTTTCAGCATTTCTGATTCACACAGATGTCACAAAGCTGCAAATGTTCGCTGCATATCAATCACATAAATCTCCCATTTCACCACATTTCAAAAGAGCTTCATTAGACTGTAATCTGCACTCTTGAGGCTATATGAGTGGTGTAATGTCTTAAGCCAAGCCTTCTAGAAAGATTCATTAAAAACATCTTAGTTCAAATACATAAGGTTAAGACACAGAGGAGGGCTATGCATGCAATTCTTTCTTAAATTCAATTTCTCAGAAATAATCTTTTTTTTGGGCTGAGACATTGACCTGAGGTGGGGCAGGTACAGTAATTACTGTAAAGTCATTGTCATTAAAAAAAAAAAACAAAAATATATATATATATATATATATATATATATAGCATTGTGCTTTGAGGCATGGATGGACCATCAGAAGAGGGGTACACAAAAGTAATATTAGGATGTCAGACTATTTTATAAAATACAGATCGCTACCCGATTGGGCAAACTTCTTTAGTGCCGTTTAAGCCAATAGAGGGCCGCAGAGCGAATGCAGCAAGTATCGTTCACAATGATTTTGAAAACATTATTTTAAGGGTTTAAAAAGTCTTTGGTGCCGCTTTAAGAGGCAAAAGTGGGCCAAGAGAACATTCCCTTCATGATTATGCCACCACCTGCTGGCTGAACCTTTGAATGATGTTTATGCCAAATTCTTAACCAACCAAATATCATCATAGAAATCAAGACTCATCAAACAACCTAACATTTTGGTGAGCCGAATCCAAATTGGTGATTGGTGATTTAACCCCAGTGTCCAGTTTTTCAGATCAGTCTTGGGCTGCTTTTCTGCATTTCCTTCGCTTTATTTCAGAAAAAGAAGAAAAATGCTTTTTAATCCTTATATGATGCACTAATTATATTTAAACTTGAATAGTTTTTCACTTTAATGTCTAAAAAAGAAATCTCACACGTGCTCAGAAAGGAACAAATGCAACATTAGTGCCAGATAGTTGGAATCAGCCTTTTAACGTATATTAAAAACTCTGAAGAGATAGTTCAGGTAACACACACAGAAAGATAAAGAACTTTGGTTTTTTAATATTCTTAGCAAAGAGTGAATGTTATTGGGAGACTGGACCCATACCATTCTCACCCCTTGCATCAACAAGGTATTTTTTACAAATATTTGTACATTTACGTAGACATTCATTTGTAATCTGTAATCATGTGAAGTATTGAAGTCTTGAATTAAACTAAACTGATAGTGGTGTGCAAAAATTGAGATTACAAATGATCAAACTCCTGAAATAATCAAAACAATCTAGCCATTAAAACCAATCCCCTTCCCCATTTTGATGCTCAAGTCAAACATTAGCAGATCAGCTTGATCATGTCTACATGTGTTATGCATTTGGTTGCTGCTTGACTGATTAGATAATTTAGTTAATGAGCAATTTGAAATGTGTACCTGAGAGACTGGCCAGTGAGATCATTTATTCCCATTCAATAAATCCTCTCCAAAACATAAGCAAGGTTTTCATATTATACATGATCTTATACAGTGCACTTTTTGTCTTTATCACAGAAAATTGAAGATGACAAGACGCTTGGTGAACTTTTTTCTGACCTTGACAAGAATGGTGACATGAAGATTGACCTGAAGGAGTCCCTAACTCTTATTGCCAAAGTGATATCAGCTTGTCATGACACGTTCTTAGTACATCATTAATTTGCAAAGGAAACACAGTCATGGTTTTTGAAAGTAACAGCAAATAATGATAAAAACTCAAGAAGGTTTGAAAGGAAAATCATTAAGTGTACAGTACAGTGGTTCCTTCAAATACACAAAAAAGGTTATCTGAAGTCAGGAATAAAGCCTGACAACTATTCTTACATCCGCAAATGGTTTTCTAGAAATCCCAGAATCCTTTGCCATGAATCTTCCTGAGCTGCAGCATGTTGCGCAAGGTTTCCGCCCCACAGCGTCATCACTGGCAAACAACAAAAATAAAAACCAATAATAATATTAAACCCTGAAAACATGCTCAAACAATAACTACCATTTGTCACAATATATGAAACTATCTATACCTGTAGAATCTGTGGTCAAAATTGCATGCAATAGCATTCTTGCCTTGAGGTTTTTTATTACTTGTCTCAAAAGAACAATTAATGTCACTCGTTCAGATTTGACAGCCATCAGTGTTCATAAATAATATGCAGAGCTCTAATTATACATAAAAAAATAGCTAAGAAGAGGGTGGTATTAGCAGACTAATGTGTGAAGGACATACGTTTTATGGGTCGTGTTGTCCACAGAGACACTCGTGAATTGGGGGCATAAGGAGGTTCAATCAGGTGACCTGCACCTGGGTAGGATAGACGATGGAAGAGATGGGATTTGCCAGCAACATTCAGTCTCCTTTTAATCTAGAAATGAAATCAGAAAAGTACCAATAATAAAGTATAATGAAAATGTGAAATATTGTTGGACCTGAACATTTTCCAAAACAAACAATGGACAAAAACAGAGATCAAAACAATTCCTTAATTTCTTTACAGAAAAATCTTGTATGAAAGTATTAGGATTCAAGGATTCAAGGATATTTATTGTCACATACTTTTTTAAAAGATAAAAATGTAGTGAAATGTAGATGTTGTCTGTCTATTGTGCATTATAGAGAGAGGGTGAAGAATGAGGTAAAGAGATAGTGTAGAGAAATGGGAATGGCCTACAGTATGAAGTAACTGTAACTGTTAATGTAACTGTTTAGTCCAGGAGGAGAAATCAAGAAATGTCCAACCTCCTCTGAATTCTCCTGAGCAGCACAGCTCAAGTCGTCCTCTCCCACTATGTACAGTAGGGGGCAGCACAAGTTCTCAACCTGCAGACACAGGAAATACCATTGTACAGTGTATACAAATAGAATTAGAAACCCAGAATTAAAATTCGAATTCGATTTGGAAACCCAAAACCCTTTAGTGAATTTAGTGAATGCCATCACTTTACCTGCACAAAATTTTCAGTTGGAATGTTATCTGGTGAAGACACTTCCCTAAAACTGACGTAACCCTGTTCATCATAACTCCAGTGTTTTTGATCTCTAATTTAAAAAATGAATAAATTACAAATTGTTGAATGGAAGAAAAGCAGGGCTTTCACATTGGTGATGTCAGAAATTACAAGTCTTTGATAATGCTCTTCATGCAAAACAACACTTCAGCAAACAAGAATGACTTAACTGTTCAAAACATTCTTTCTGTCCGCCTTCACTTAAAAATGTGTTGAAACTGCCCAGAGGCCCATTTATGCAGACCACACATTGAGGCTGGGAAATGTGCATGTATGGAGTAAATAATAGGATGATAATTGACATTTCATTACAGTGGTCCTAGATTCACACATTAGAAAACATTACAGGTTATGCATCAAAATAATTACTTTGAAAACACTTACAACACATTAAAAATGGACATGGGGTTAAACAGGCAGATTTGTATTCTTGTGAAAATGGAGCAACAAAGAGCATACATGTAGATATATATAGATGTAGATGTATGTAGATGTAAACAGATGATGGAGCATAGATGTAGATGTAGATGCATATTGCCATTGGCAGTCAGTTGATATAGTCAGTTGATAGAGACAGGTAGCTTTAGTCACATGTAATTCTTCAATAATTATTTCCACACTTACATGGACAGGCAACTGAGAGGCTATCCACAGGGACAAATACACACCAAAGGAGAGGCCCATTACTGCTATTCTGTTCTCATACACCTGTGGATGGTCCTGAAGGAGCTGAAATGCAGCCTATATTTTAAAAAAGAAGTTTCAGAAAAAAAAATGAAACATTAGACTGGGGTACTTCCTTAGCATACAAATTCTCTGAATGCAGAGGTATTTATTCACACAACACGACTCACAATCAACGCTCTTTTGGCTTACCCGGAAATATGAATCCCCAACGTTAAGACTGTTTAAAGGTAAAGGAAGGTCCTTGTGTCCGAAGTAGGCCAAGGCAAGACTAGCCAGGCCATGCGATGCAAACAAGGCGGAGCGGTACTCCACCAGACCCCCTCCCATCCCCCAGAGGTCCAAAACTGCAGGGAATGGGCCTGGGCCTGTGGATACAAAAAATAAGCTTAGGTCAATTAAGATGTGTCTGTGAAGATTCTCATTTATTCAGGTTGTGGTAGTCAGTTAAGACAGCCAGACTCCTTTTTGAGTTTGAAAACGTTTCACTTTCCATCCAGAAAGCTTTGTCAGTTCTGACTGATGTTGGAACCAGGAGCTTATATTTCTGGTCACAGATCACAGATTCCCAGGAGATCTGGCTGCCACTTTGCTCCTGGGCAGATCCAAACTGATCACTGTGATTCTAGTTGCCCTTCAGCATCAGGGCAAAGGTCAGCAGCAGGTGATCTGTGACCCATTCAACCCCAGTATCACACATTGACTATCCCATTATGTTAATGAGTGATTCATGTAATACTTGAATCTTTGATCCTCTATGCTATGCTATGCTAACTATGTTAATGAGTAATTCTTCTGATCCTTGATCACATGATAAGGGGTGTGGTTAACAGTTCACACCCACAGGTCAGAAATATAAGCTCCTTGTTCTAAAATCAGTCAGAACTGACAAAGCTTTCCTGATGGAAAGTGAAACGTTTTCAAGCTCAAAAAGAAGTCCAGTTGCCTTAACTGAACACAATGCCACTTAAAATGCTTTAACTGTGTGTTTAACTTGAACACTGTAAATATCCTTCCCATGCACACCTGGTGGGAGAAACATGGTGCCCACCACACCATTCTGCCGAACCTCAGTCCGACGGACCCCTGGTGCCATGTACCACCTGTCCACCACGGATGTCGCCAACTCCTTTCCTTCTCCTGACCCTCTGCCTTTATTGTCCTCTGACCTCACATGACCCTCTAGTAGAGACAGATGCACTGTGTATGGAGTCTCAACATCCCTCTTACGCAACCTGCAGCAATACAAAACACCAATTTACTAAACTATTACTAAACCATTTACTCAAGTAGTATTTAGAGCCTGATTATAAAATATTCTGTGTATCCTAACTTTTCAATTTTATTATTAGTATTATTTGTTACTTGTTATTTTGTTAATATTAAATAGAAGGACTAGATTTTGCAATCCCTGGAGTTTGTATCATTTGAAAAATGTCTCCTTGGAGGATTCCCCCTCAAGGCAAATCATGAGTTGTGTACTCATCAGTACACAGATTATATGGTTTAATTATGGAGGGGATGGTGGACAATAAGCTGACAGAGTCTTTTTGTAAACGTGGCACAGCTGAGGGTACTGTAGAGTCACTACCTGTCCTGCTTTACGTTGTTCTTACAGCAATTTCAGCCTTTGTCCTGCACCACACAAATTCTGTCACATTATTCATTCAACCCTATTTTGTTTATAAAAAAAAATAAATAAATAAAAAAAAAAACATGGATACATCCATGGATAGGCTTATAGACTTGACTTTTGTCTAATAGATAAGAAGACAGCAATGCAAGCTGTGTGTCAATTATCATGTGCACAAAGAGCTAAAATGGTCAGTACCCCAATTTGATAGTGCGCTAATGTCAGGCAGCCATGGCCAATGTGGTTGCAGGGGGGAAAAAGTGTTTTCTGTAGCTGCAACATGGTCTACATCTGGTTTAAACAGGTGAATGAAGAAAGAAAAATAAACAAAGAAAATATAACTTTTGCTTTTTGTCAAGGCAAGGCAAAAAAGGCAAGTCACACAGATCAGGTCCTGCTTAGCCTATAATTTAATGTAAACAGCACATTAAATCATTACAACACATAGTCTATCTTGACTGCTGACAACCTAGATAATCACAGTCTTCTGTCGCATATGTTTATTTTAAGTATCACGCTAAGTAACACTCTAATACTTTTCCAATAACAAGTTATTTAGATAAATCTTTTTAAAGTGTCAAGTGCTATTTATCAATACTAATATATTAACATTTTAGCTGTATTTTCTTTGAAAGCTAAACACAAGCAAATAGGCCATGATAAATTAGATAGGCATATCTTCAGCTTAAAGTTATGTCTGTCCCACTTTGTTACATTGTTTTGGAGGTAGTCCCTCAGGTTGAGGGCTGTTGTTACAAATGCCACACAGATGACAATTATGTTCTGTGTATTATATATGCAACAAAAGAACAGTTGTAAACACTAGGTGAGGTATCCCACCTAAGTCCTTCTCTACCACCACGAGCAGGTTGTAGACCCCAGAACAGTCCCATTGGTTCACAGCCCACATAGGATCCACCAACTGATGCATCACAGGTCACTAAGAAAATTCAACAGCTATATATTACATACAAGCCTAATCACTATCCTGTCTATTTTAACAGATTCTCCACAAAACAAATGTTTTGCCAATTAATTAACTTAGTTCTCACCACTACTAACACTTAAAACTTAGTACAATTAGTCACTATTAGGCACAGTCTGGTTCAAGACTTACAGTTGATAGTGCCCATTGCATCTGTGTGATAATGAGACAGTGCTTCCCACAGGTCTCCATCCTCACTGATCATATGTGCCCTGACTGTCACAGGTCTGTAAGAGGGCAGATGGTGTCCCTCTATGCGGATGGGCTCATCTATGAGGGCACGTGTGGGCCTGGCTGTTAAAAGGGGTCCAGGACAGCCAGTACTCCTCCATCGAACTTTGGATAGAGAGATGTAGATCCCTTTAGAAATGTATTATTTTTACATCTGACTGCTGCAGCACTGTTTTGTTTTGGTTGCAATTATTCCTAAGTGAGACAATATCACCAACAGATTTGCTTTTTGGTCCCTTTTGGGCCAATTTACAACAGCTCCTTTTTTCCCCAAAAATATGTTTCAACATATCTGTGACTGATATACAAAGGTTTGCTTTGCAATCTCTAATAGAGAAACACAAGTAAATTGATGCTTATTTTTTTCAGAGTTACAGGTTATCAAAATATGTCATTTCCATGCACTTTTTAAGTTGTTAATGTTTCAAAGCTGCACATGCAATATCTTAATCTCTTCTATGCTTTTTGACAAGGAATCTGGAGAGAAAACTTTAACAGGAAAATAGGCCTAGTTTTATACATCAGGTGACCTGGCTAATATTATCCAGACCAGATCTGCATACAGATAAATATTCCATGTCTGATTGCAGACATTGCTGTATATTTGACCTTTGACCTTAAAATTCATGTAAATTTTCCATGGAATGCCTCATTGAGTGTGTTTGTCAAAGATAACATGGTAGGATCTAATGTTGACATTGTTGGCCATCGTTTAATGACCTCATTGCTCTGTTAAAGAAAACATGAATTGGGTCAGGTCTTACCTTGTTGGTTGCTCATTTTTTGGCGAAGGCTACTACAACAGAGCTGACCAAATGTTTTAGCATGACAACCTATGCACAATATGAAGAGCATCACAACCTTCTGCGGCGTCCCCCCCCCCCAAAAAAACCTTAATGTGATAGTGCCAGATGTATCTAGGCTTGCTGTTATAACGTTAAACTAACTTATTAGTTTAGACTAATTGTCTAACGTACTATTTCGGAATCAAACTGTATATTTCTACTGTGATTTACGTCGCCCAAGTGATAGCCACCTTGTGAAAACGCAACAAGCATGCATGCAGGTTGCAACACCTTGAATACATGTAACTGTTTATCGAAGTAAAGATTACTACCTCAAGTAGCCTATTCACTGAACTTTGAACTGTTGTTGATGCGTTCAGGAAAGGGAAGTAGGCTAAAAGAAAATTAAATTTTACAACTACACAAAAGAAGACAGGATGTTTTTGTACCATATGCATTCTACAACGTATGTACACAGAACCAACATCCGTTTCTTACGCATTCCGAAAAGTACCAAAATTCTATGAAAATAATATAGACATCGTAGTTCCAGAGAACTTTGAAGTTCCTTAGTTCTGTTGGTTATTCCATAGCTCAGTGGGTGGGGCATTATAAGTAACTCATACACTGTACAGTATTTCTCTCCTGACCACAAGGTGGGGACGTCCTCCAAATGCCATTCACGCGTGTAGTAAGCTGCTACGTAACATCCGTAGTCACCGGAAATGTTCATGTTTTGTCTTCCAATCGATAGTAAATAAAGACGCTTTTGTGGTGACAGGACAACGAATTTCATGACAATTTCCAGGTAAATTATAGCGATTATTAATCAGTATTACCACAGAGATTACCCAGGGGTGTTGGAAAAAACGAGTGTTTACTGTATTCCAACATCATAGATGAAGCTATGCTACTATGCTGCTAATTTTACTTAACGAGCAATATTAGCTCTAATGCTGATAACTTATCGTCATAACGTTAGATAAGTGCTGTCTGTCAAGTCTATCGACGATTTACGAACGTTTTATTTGCGTGTAAAAATAGAACGATAAGTTAGTCTAAATTTATATAATTTTTAGTTTTACGAACGAAACTAAAAGAAAGAAAACAGAGAAAGCAATGACAAACTGGAGGAGCTGGACGAAAAAGCTGCTGCGTGTGCAACTGACTGCGCATCTTTTGCTTATTCCAAATACAGGGCTGCCAACTTTTGAAAAAAACTTGGGGCGTGGGGGGGGGGGGTGTCATGTACACATCTTATATTGTGTAGGCCTACATTGTGTACGCACGGTTTGACGTTTTGATAAATGCATTTGGTTTAGTCACAACAGAACAGAAGATTTACAAACAAAGTGTGCACATGCGTATGCTGTTTGTTGTAGCCTACATGACTGTGGCCTTTTTGACGACCTTAATCATTTTTGGTGAAGGCTCCCATTGGTAGCATGGCTCCAAATAAGCCATCTTTAGGTTATGATGGCAGAAAGAGTGCCATTAATGGCCAAGTTGTTTCTTGTAGTTTTGTTAAGGGTCACCACAGAAAACACCCTCTCACAGAAAACACTTTCATTAACCTGGTCATGTCATGGCTACTCAACTCCCTACAATGCTAGTCAGGATGATCCCATTGACCTGATTTTCTCCCATTGAGTGAACAGGGGTCGAGTTGTCAAAGCTGAGCTAGATATTATTACAAATATTTTATAATAATAATTTAACACATCAGACTTATCTTTAAAAACTAGTCATTGAACAAACCTCATGACACAGTTCTTAACCAAATAGTCTAAAAAGTAGTCTGTTAAAACTATTGCTACTCTAACTTAGCCTGCTTAACATAGTCTAGTTGAGAGTGTACAACGTCCTTAGTCCAACATTCCTGCAGCTCATCCTGCTTACATGACAATTCGCGACTTTGCTACTTGTCTTGAAAACTCGGTATTAATTTGAATTGCACTGTTCTTTTACAATACAATACAAACCGTTCTTTAATAGGCTAAATAATAGGCCTACATCTCGTTCAGATGTCTTTAACATCTAACAAACGTTGACGTTAGAGCAACAAGCTACCAAATATACAGCTACCAAATATTGAGCTGATGAAGATCAGATAAAAATAGATTTTCAGCGTGTGAAATAGTAGGTATGGCGTGTGAGCGTGTGAAGACAGTCAAATGAGTGTGAGTTGGCAGCCATGTCAATAGGTTTGTTTTCTTCTTTTTTTTCTTCAGCACTCGGTAGGAATTCCTTTTGTTGGGTTGACAGTTATGGAACTTATCTGACTGACTACGTCTGGTTTTGACTGAAGGCGATGGAAAAGGGTAAGATCCATTTATTGGCCATACTTTTTAACAGTATATTGTCATCTTTTTTTGTAAATCATCTTTTTCCGGAATTGTAAAGTGTATGTTGGATATCTGTTATATATGTAACTTGTGTTTGGAATGGATGGTTATGTGTGCAGATTCACAAGCTGGTATTGCCAGCCCTGTTGTGGCGAGTTCCTCCATCGGAGGCCTGGCCAGTCATAGCAGGTCAGAGGATGAGGAGTCTACTGGAGTGAAGGATGTGAAGAGAACAGCAGCACAAGCTTTTAGTGGTGGCGGTGGAGTGCCCAAACGCCGTAGCTCCTCCCGGTTAGTACTTACCAAGGGATAGTATAGCATGTTTATTATCTCCTTCTGTCACTAGATCCATAACTAAATGATTTGCCTGCCCTGTGTACCTAGAAATCGATTTTAACCATTGTGTCTAAGAATGAGTGGATTGAATGACTTGACAGTATTGAAGGCAAATTAAGATAACTGGTTATATATAGTGTATGTAGAATATAGTGTGTGTGTGTGTGT
>JAGFZM010000108.1:167800-224760 GCA_017657215.1 Limnothrissa miodon | reverse complement strand
GAAGTGGGATTAGTGGGCTGAATTCTTGGAGCAGTGTGGATTAGATGCCTTGCTGAAGCGACCTTTAGGGCATGGGAGAGGAGCACTCGACCACTTCCCTGTCAACATTTTTTTTATAATTGTTGGAAATCAGAAACCGGCAACCTTCAAACCCAAGCCCTAACCAGTAAGCCACAACGGCCCCATTGGTTATAACATGAGCACTAATATGGTGTAAAATGCTATCTCTCTCTTATCTATCATCTTTTGCTCAGGTCTATTAAAAGGAAGAAGTTTGATGATGAACTGGTTGAGAGCAGTCTGGCCAAATCTTCTACACGAGTGAAAGGTCCACCGGTCATTGAGCCAATCCGGTGCTCCGGAAGTGAACCATCCTCTAATGAGAAGAAGAAGGTAAGAAGAAGGAGTAGCCTTTCATAGTATATTCTTCAAATTATTTTGTTTGCTGCCAACTTGTGGTGATTTATACACAACCTGAAGAGATTCCATGATTCAGTGTATTGTTTGATAATTACATAGTATGATAAATTGTTGTCCATAGTGGTATGTTGGATTCAAAACTAAGTAATGTGCGTCCACACAAATGTATCCCAATTGTCTTGTTTTTCTCTAGATCTCAAAATCGAGCTCTTCCATTACCCCACCTCTCACCATGGTAATAACCCCTCCCCCTATCACTAAGAGGGTGAAGAAGACCAAGCAGACGCTGCAAATCACCAAGGATCTAGGCCGCTGGAAGCCCACAGATGACCTGCTTCTCATAAATGCTGTCTTACAGGTAGACTGAATTGGAGTAATTTCTGTGTTTAATAAGGCTAATGTATACATCTGAATATGTAGCCTAAGTCTATGTTTGAAAATTCGGCCTATCATAAACACAGTCAAAGCGCATGGACACAAATTTGTATCTAGCACAAAAGTTTGACTGATGGTGTAGATCATTGGTGTCAAACTTTGGCCTTTGGCCCTCTGTGTAATTAAATTTGGCCCGCGAGATCATACCACATGTATAAGAGCTGGTCTGCCGAAGTGCACACACCTCTTATACCAAGTCCCTGAATGCTTTGTTAGTGCATTGGCCACTCGGTTGGAATCACCAATGACGCGTCCTTTCTGTTGACAGTCATTAGCATCCATGTCCATGCTACCAGTGAGCTTTAACAAACTTAACACACCCCGCCCCAAACATGACCAAACGAAAGATGGAAAACAGGAGTTTTCAAAAGAGGCTGGAGGCAGATTGGCCCGTGACTTCGTCCCAGTTTTCAATTTTGACCTACTGTGAATTTGAGTTTGACACCCCTGGTCTAGATGATGACAATCACCAAAATACTGTATCATAATTCAGTATTTAAACCAAGGGCTGTATTTCAGAAACCTCCTAACTTGAAAATCGTATCTTAACTGTATGGTAACCATGGTATTGGCAGTTTAGGATCTTATTTAGGAAAAAGGCCATTACAGAACAACCATTCCTAAGTCAATTTTCCTATCCTAACTCAAGTAGAGGAAAGTGTATTACAAAGTGTATTTTCGCTGCATTCCCAATCTGTTATGTCTATATGCTTATCTATATGCTGCAAAACAAGATCAAGAGGATGTTAATAATGTTTATGTAGTGTAAGCATAATTTAAAAGAAAGCATATAGTTGATCTAGAGTAATGGTGTCAAATTCTGCTTCAAGAACAATCAATTTAGGTGAAAGAAATATATTTATTTGGTAGACTTTGGCTAAACTCTGCTCAGCAGCTTAGGTGGCTTGGTTCTTGATTGCTAAATATAACTTCAATTCAATTCAATTCAATTTTATTTATATAGCGCATTTTTACAAAAGGCATGTCACAAAGCGCTTAACACAAGAGGCCCAATGAGCAACAGGGGCAAGGAAAAACTCCCTCGCAGCGTTTTTTGTTTTTACTTGTTATGGTAGAGGAAGAAACCTTGGGCAGTTCCGACGGCTCAAGGGGCTAACCCAACTGCCTAGGGCAGGTTTTCAGTCTCTTAGATGGTGAGTAGTCCACTATTATTCCATTAGATACATATTACAAGAAAATTTTGGTAAATAAAGTACAGTAATATAGGAGTCCCATTAGAATCCCAGGATATAGTCCCATGTCATTAGGCGCAGTCAAGCCAGGGGCCAGCTAGAGGCTGTAACAATCATGTCAGGGTCATCTGTGAGCTGAAGGCAGACCGCCCAGGAAGCCAGAGATGCAGGATCAGGCAGTGGAGGGCAGGGGTGACCCTCAGCAGGGAGGCAGTGGCATGGACAGTGGAGTGGGTTGAGGACCATTCAGGAGTGCCGCCGGATCACGTTGGAAGAAGGTCCCAGGAGAACCCAGGAGGTGCAGGCGCAGGCAGTGGAAGGCAGTGATGACTCACGGCAGGGTGGTAAAGGCATGGAAAATCAGAGAGGAGATGAGTTAGAACAGTCTCCATCAGATTTCAGAGAATGTGAGTTATATTGCATGTGAAACCATATACAGATGTTGGCTAAGTGAAGAGAGAGAAGTAAGTGGAGAGGAAAAGAGAGGAGGAGAAAGACAGAGTGAAAATTGTACGGCTTAACAGATGGGTGGATTGTGGCGGCATTAAACTATAGCAGCATAACTAAGGTATGATGTATAACAAGCCAACACCACCAAAGGAAATGGTCAGTGGCCACCAAGCCCTGGACAGGAGCTTACAGCAGAGGCAGTCCTTTCCAATAAAACCCTGAGGAGATGTGGCT
This sequence comes from Limnothrissa miodon, assembly GCA_017657215.1. Classification (NCBI taxonomy): domain Eukaryota; kingdom Metazoa; phylum Chordata; class Actinopteri; order Clupeiformes; family Clupeidae; genus Limnothrissa; species Limnothrissa miodon. Next base: position 222,028 of record JAGFZM010000108.1, on the reverse strand, counting down.
TACCATACACCATCCCTAACTAAAGGGGTCAGTAAATAGAAAGGTTTTGAGTCTAGACTTAAAGGTGTTGAGAGTGTCCGCTTGACGAATGTTAGAAGGGAGTTTGTTCCACAGGACAGGCGCACGATGGCAGAATGCTCTTCCTCCCATTGTCGATTTTGATATTCTAGGAATTACTAGGAGACCAGCATTCTGTGACCTTAGGGGTCTAGAAGGGTGGTAGGGAACAAGTAAGTCTTTAATATATGCTGGAGCAAGGCCATTAAGGGCTTTATATGTTAGGAGAAGTATTTTAAAATCAATTCGGCCTTTAACAGGAAGCCAATGTAAGGAAGCAAGGACAGGTGTGATATGTTCATATTTTTTTGTCCTTGTGACAAAATAACACTAAATTAATTAGAAAATCATTGGATTGGATTGTTATTAATCATTCACATCAACAGTAGACTTTAGTTAATCAAATAATTTTCAGTTTTCAAAATGGAGGAGCATACGGTGTAATTAGGTCTTTGGTTTTAATTCTGTCCATTATGAATGTCTTAAGAAATAGCCCTGCTTTAGACCATTGTATTTGGAGATTCTACAGTTTGTGGGTACAAACTTCTTGCAGTGGTCAATCTGGCTCGCTTTCTCTTATGTTAAATTGTTGTAATGACGGCAATAAGTCAACCTGGAATAAATAAACAGTGTGTTTCAATGCTTAAAATGATATATTTGTTTGACATATTTTAAATGAGGCTGTGTCAAGGATGTTGTTCTCACTGTGTTGACACAATGCTTGTTTCTGGTTAACTGTAACTGTTTCTTATTGTCTTATTGTAGACCTCAGACCTTACTGCTGTCCACCTGGGGGTGAAGTTCAGTTGCCGCTTCACCCTGAGAGAGATCCAGGAGCGCTGGTATGCTCTGCTGTATGATCCAGTCATATCCAAGTAAGAATTGTGAAATAAATCTGTGAAGTTTTAATTGCTCTTTCTTGTCTGTAATGTCACCCTCATCTTCATCTTAAAGTTGCTGATTATAAGACACATTAAATCCTAATTAATATTTTGCTCCCACCGTTCCTCCCTCCCTATTTCTACACTACTCTCTCTCTCCCTCCCAGACTGGCGTGGCAGGCCATGAGGCAGCTGCATCCAGAGGCCATCGCTGCAATTCAGGCCAAGGCCCTTTTCAGCCAGGCAGAGGAGGCACTGTTGGCTAAGATAAGCTCGGTGAGATATTTCACCTAACATCATTTTACAGACCTGCATTTCTCAGTAGGGTGTCATTCTGCCATTGGATTTGGGCTGCATGCCCAAAGATGAGCTGTTGTTTCTATTGTAACTGTGAATGTTCATTATCATCAGTTGTTTCTCTGTAAGACAGCTGATGTGATGTGTTTTGTCTCAACCTATAGACTGTTCTGGTAACCATCTTGCATTTTTATCACCATGAATCCAATACTCTTACCTCACTGTGATTCAGATTGTGTTGTGGCACTGCTAAATATTTGTGTGTATGTTTGTCTTCACAAACAGAGCAGTCAGCCCAAGTTGGAGGTGTTCCAGGAACTCCTGAGCAAGCACCCCAGTGTGTTCTACCCATCCCGCACGCCAAAAAGCCTCATGGTGCACTGGCAACTTCTTAAGCAGTACTATCTGCTGGAGGATCAGAGTGGTGAGTTGCTCTAAAATGGCAAATCTCTAATAAAACACCCCAAAACGAGGAATCAGTCAAAAGCCCAGCTGTTTGTTGTGCAAGATACATATCATACTCATTTCAAGTGTCAACCTCAACCAAGTTGGACCACATGCCAATATTTTGACTCGATTTCAAAGACAATTTTAACAAGAGAAGAATATGGATTAAATCTGCCGTTTTTCCTCCTCCACCCCTCTTCACCATCTCCTCTGCTTGCCTCAGTACTATGGGGAGCAGAGCTTTCAGTCGCTCTGCTCCCCCGCTCTGGAATTCACTCCCTCCCGACATCTGCAACATTGACTCTCTCCCGCTGTTTAAATCCAGGCTGAAAACTAGAGCCCGACCGATATATCGGCAGGCCGATATTATCGGCCGATATTAGGCATTTTCCAAACTATCGGTATCGGCATTTATAATGGCCGATAAATGAATATTTCAAAATTTAAATAAAAACGGACGAAACACATGAGTGTTGCCGTTTTATATACTCAGATAAGCATGACAAAATTCGTGACTATCAAGTCCAATATTTTGAATTTGATGTTTTCAAGTTTCTTTTTAAAATGCATTATCACTATTTTAGTTAAAACTCATAAATAACTACAAATAGCTAATGTTATGGAAATCTTTTAATGTTTTGTTGCAAGTTTCTGAATTTTTTTTTTTTTTTAAATATCGGCCGATATATATCGGAATATCGGATTTTTAAACCAACAAATATTTGTATCGGTATCGGCCTTCAAAATCCTTTATCGGTCGGGCTCTACTGAAAACTCACCTGTTCCAGATTGCATACTCCCTCTGACATCCCCCTCCTCCTGTGTCTGTGCCTTATTTTTGTATTACCTCAGGACATTATTTGGATCAGCTTATCAAAATGTATTTTTATTATAAAGTGTATTTTTAAAAACTTTTACATTTACATGGTCTTGTTTGCAGAAGGAGGCTATGGGATTGGATTTATCCATGTTTACAAGGAAAAATCACACAGTGGTGTATAAAAATAACCTTTGAGTCCTTGTTCTCAGTACCCATCTCCTCTGTTGCAGTCCAACCACTGCCCAAAGGAGACCAGGTCCTTAACTTCTCTGATGCCGAGCAGCTGGTGGATGATGCCAAGCTAAAGTAGGTGTCCTGTAGGTGTCGGTCAGTAGGAAAGCACATTTCATGTTTGCCTGCTAGAAAATGTGACTAATTTTCACCTCCTATTGCCCTCTTTCAGGGAAAGCAGGGATGAAGTGCTTGAGCATGGTAAGTCCTATACAAAATAATGACTTAGGCCCAATCTTCCCCTAGCCTTAATGCCCAAATTACATGATTCATGAATAGTGAAGTCAATTCATGCCAGGGTCTTAGGTTTCAGGCTAGAAAGGACCTATAGCCAAAGATAATTAAGGTTATTTTACTGTTGAATGTATTTAAATTGTTTGTCTCTTATTTTGTTTAGACCTGTTTTCTCTAAATCTTTTTGCTTTTTTTGTGACCTGTGGTTGTCTCCCTCCCTCCCTCTCCCTTCTAGAGCTGATGATCTCTGACAGGTATCAGAAGAGGGAGATAAGGCAGTTGGAACAGGAGTTGCCTCGATGGCAGGTGCTGGTGGACAGCATAACGGGTCAGTCAAATTTACACACACATACACTCTCTCTCTCTCTCTCTGTCTTTCTCTACATCACTCAGTAAATTTATATATGCACAAATTAAAAAAGTTAATAATCAACCTATGAATATACTGAGATTAGTCGGATTTACAGTAACTGACTGTACCTGCTTGGGACAAAATATATTATTGACCAAAGTGGGTTTGATTCCGCAAAAATAGGTGACGATACACTTCTTTTCGTGTTTCTACTGGCCTAGCAATACAATGTATGGAGTTTTTAATAGACCATACGAAGGACAAAAATGTATTGTGGCTAGAGCAAAGATGCTAGATTCTAAACCATGGAGGTATTAGAACTGGAGAGAGAGTCTCACACCCATTAATTTCAGTAGGAAATGCTAAAGTTCAGGCAAAGGTTAGGTCCCTTGGTACTAATGGATATAAAGGCAGCACAAATCTATGTCATTGATGCTTATTGGATGTTCTCACAGGGAGAAAATTTTCTCTGTCTCTGGCCATAAGTATTTGACCTTGCCCATAAGAAGTGTGTGTTAATTTTAAAACAAAGTGACCGTGTTTAGTAATTCACCATTAATCCCAAGAGAAAAGGGGGCATAGAATGGAATACCAGTTGCCTGTAATGGAACACTTCTACCTGAATAAATGAGAATCTGTATAAGAATCTGTACATGGCAACAAAGCCCTCTTAATTCACTCTAAAAAGACGCAACAATCGAGACTCTTAGGAATGAAACAGCAGTGTGAGCTCTGATACAGTAGTGCACAAGAATTTCTCAATGAATAGGTGACATGAGGACAATAGGTCACATGAGGCTTTCCACCACAGGCAGATATACTGACTAGACTGAGACTAGCGGACCAGATATATTAGTTAGCTTGTTTCTCCGTTTTTTTCTTTTTAAGACATAATGTTCATCATAGCTGTGAATGTAAAATACTGCATGCAGTTAAATGATTTTTGGAGAATGACTTTTGATGAATGGGTTCAATTTCTGAAATGCATGGTTTTAGGAATGAACTCCCCAGACTTTGACAACCAGACTCTGGCAGCGTTGCGGGGACGCATGGTGCGCTATCTGATGAGGTCAAGAGAGGTAAGAAACCTGCAAGTTCTGTAGAAATAATGCAAATAAATATAATGCAACAGCAAAGGGAGATTTTACACATTCTTGGGTACAGTATATCACAGTATGTTTTGTTTAATATGTTTCATCTGTTTCCCAGATTTTTTTTATCCTTTAGCTATAATGTGTATTCATCTCAATGCAGCGGGTTAAAAAGCTTATTTAGTTAACAGTTTGAGTTTTGGAGGCTGATTAAGTGTGTCTGCTGCTGTAGATAACTCTTGGCCGAGCCACAAAAGACAAGCAGATAGATGTTGATCTTTCACTGGAAGGACCAGCATGGAAGATTTCAAGAAAACAAGGTATGCAACGATACACGCCTGAAAGGTTGTCTATTAAAGCTGATGCAAGTATATTCTTACTGTAAGTACTCATTGCTTGTGCATTACATAGCTTTATGTAATGTACATCGACAGGTTTATTTTATTGGGAGCAATATATGGGAAATTACTCACGTCTTTGCTATCTTTACCCCACCATCATAATGTGTCATATTTATTTCACACAAAAGCTATTTTTTTATTTTCAGCTGCCATGTAACTGTCCATTTTACTTCTGCTGTAGGGATTATAAAACTGAAGAACAATGGAGACTTTTTCATTGCTAATGAAGGCCGAAGACCCATCTATATTGATGGAAGACCTGTACTATCTGGCAACAAATGGAAACTCAACAACAACTCTGTAGTGGAGGTAAGAGGAGGGTAGATGCAGACTGCACTATGTATGGAAATCAAGTTGGACAAGTTATTTAAGAAGACGAAGATCTTTTTTTTGCTTTCTATTAATACTTAAAAGCTAATTATTAGTCACACATTACCATTACCAGGTAGGAACAAACTCGGTCAACAATCACGCTGCAAGCACTAAAACTTCTGTTTAAAAATCAACATAATTTCCTAACACCAAACAAGTAAAGGAGAGTGTAATTGGTTGACAAACATTGAACATATCCCAAGCGATGCAATATCACATTTAGTTTCCTGTTCTTTTTTGCCTCGACATTGCAAACAGTATTTGATCGGGATTACTACGGTGGCCGACAGGTGCAAACGACGTGCAACTTATGAAAACACTTGCAAATCAACAAAACACATGCAAATAGACAAAACACAAACGACTTAGGAAAACATCTTCATCTTAATTTGAAAACACGTGAACATCATTTAGAAAACGCACTGCATTTCAGAAACGCGCTCCGAAATTCAAACCACATGCAGATCAGAAAACACACCCCAAACTCAAAACACATGCAGATTAGAAAACACACCTCGAAACTCCGAACAAAACGGAAGTTTCCAGTGGGACACTTAAAAGTGGAACACCTCTGAACAGATGGTGAAAAAGAACAATAAGGATGTATATGTGACAGAGATAGCTAGCGGTAGTGATCTGAAATGTAAGTATTTGGGTTTATTTCAACATTTTAATGGCATTCTAATTGTGATCACACCTCATGAAGCTGGCCTGTGTTCATCACTTTTAAGTGTCCCACTGGAAACTTCCGTTTTGTTCGGAGTTTCGGTGTGTGTTTTCTGATCTGCATGTGTTTTGAGTTTCGGAGCGCGTTCCTGAAATGCAGCACGTTTTCTAAATGATGTTCACGTGTTTTCAAATTAAGATGAAGATGTTTTCCTAAGTCGTTTGTGTTTTGTCTATTTGCATGTGTTATGTTGATTTGCATGTGTTTTCATAAGTTGCACGTCGTTTGCACCTGTCGGCCACCGTAGATTACATCTCATGAACAGAAACATCTCATTTGTGACCCATAGTGGGATTGATGTAATTCAACACTGTTGCTCAAAACTGCTTATAAAATCTGAGAGATAAATTAAATCTTTACATGATAATCATAATGAAAGTGTTTTTATCATTGTTTGTTGCCATCAGATTGCAGGCCTTCGCTTTGTGTTCCTGATCAACCAGGAGCTCATCTCCCTCATCAAAGCTGAAGCAGCCAAGATGAATCAGCAGTGAAGTAACTGGAGTGCTGAAATCCTGTGCCATTAGGAAGAGGCTCCCTGGGCAGATGGACTCTTGAGACTGTGGCTGAATTCCTTCAGTCGGCTCCTCCATGCAAGTTTGTAGAGATTGACTGCTGGCTACTGGCCTGCATTTGGACTGATGGAGATGTGAAAGGTTCTGCATCACTAGATTGATTATGACAGGGATTTTGAGCCATACTCAGAATGTATGGAGTTTTGAATAGACCATTGGCTGGCTTGGTATTCAGGGCACTTAAGCCAGAAAAACAGATCTAAAAGCTCAGTTACTATTTTTTCTCTTTCCCAGTTTGAGTTTTTAAAAATTAAGTTTTTGACATTCCTTGTAAACTTCATCTCTAGATGAAGTTTTGTATGGACACACAATATCAGATGTCAAATGTAAGTGCTATACACAATTTAGTTAATAACAGGGATACAGTAAGTCAGTTCTGAGTACTCTTTCCTGATTCTCTTTCTTAATATTAAAAGACAGAGTGCAAGTCACTGATGGTATATTTTACAACCAGACACATGCTAAATGTAGTTGTACAAGAACCCAGGACTCCACTCAGAGGAATTTGTCTATTCAAAACTGCACCATCTTCTTAAGTCCTAGGAGAAAAGCATTTCTATTTCTCATGTCCTAAGTAAAGAGTGATGTAATTATTCAATAAATGTCAATCTAAACCTAAAAGTTTGCCATTGTTTCCACCTTCTATATTTCAGTCTTGTGTAAACTCAGATTGTTGGACAAACAGAGCTTTCGCAATTGTTAGTTTTCACCTGATTGCCAGCTTAATCCCTCCTGTTGCAACAATGTTTTTGCATATAAGAAATTGCAGAACTGCGTTGGTGACCTAAGTCATGGAGCACCAGAACAAACATAGAACACAACCCAAAGAACACAACATTTTTTTTATTATTCAAAGGATTGACGCAAGTACAAACAAGTATACCAGTAAATACAAATGTCATATAAAAAGTATAGAAGTGGTCAAAACATTTGAACAGCCAGGAGGTTACCTAATTTTGTAAAAGGCATAGTAGTGACGTTTATTATAGCCATAGTTCAAAGTGAATGTTTGCAGGATTTTTGCACATAGGTTCATACTGTAATATCAGTGTCTACTAGCTAGCAATACACGCGTATCTTACTCTTTACTTTCTGTCACTGTTATTAGGGGTCCAAGCAGCATGATAGTGGAGCCTAAGCCAGTGCGATGACCAAGACGACATTACAATCAAATCACATAGTTATACAAATCACAAATATGTACAGCTATATAAAACATTCAAAAACACAACTTTATACCAACCACACTATACAGCTGGCACGTAATGTACTCACTGTTTCACAAGCCTATAAATGGTGTATCAGTCACTATCAACATTCACGTACGATATTCAGTGTTTCTATCCTGGTTTAAAGCGGCACCAAAGACTTTTTAAAACCTTACAATAATGTTTTCAAAATCGTTTTGGTGGTCCATCAACTTGTAACAAGGTGAACAATACTTGCTGCATTTGCTCTCTGGCCCTCTATCGGCTTTAACGGAACTAAACAGGTTTGCCCAATCGGGTAGCGATCTGTAGTTTAAGGGAAAATACAACTGATTTACGTTATGGGATGCTTCCGTTCCAATCTGTGGAGGGTGCGATTTTCAAAACTCCTTGGTGCTGCTTTAACATGTCAGAGTTCTGCAAACCTTGCCTAGTGCATGGAGATTTTATTGGCCAAGTATACTAAGCAACTATCAACATCACAGTGAGGAGGAACATAAGTATTTAAACACCCTGTGATTTTGTACTTAGAAATCATGGAGGGGCATTTCCACTGTGAGAGACAGAATTAAAAAAAAAAAAAAAAAATTCAGGAAATTGCATGATTTTTAAAGAATGTATTTGTTTTGCACTGCTGCTCATAAGTATTTGAACACCTGAAAAAGTCAAGTGTTAATATTTGGTACGGAAGCCTTAGTTTGCAATTACAGAGGTGAATTTTTTCCCATAGTTTCCAATAGGGATTTTGTCCCTCTCACTCATACAGATCACATCTAGATCTGTCAGGTTCCACAGCTGGTGCTGAGCAACACAGAGTTTCAGCTCCTTCCGAAGATTTTCGATTGGAATAGGTCTGGAGACAGGCTAGGCCACTCCAGAACCTTGATATGTCTCTTACGCAGCCACTCTGGTCATCCTGGCTGTATGCTTTGGGTCATTGTCATGTTGAATAATCATGTTGGACTGAGGGAAAGAGATTGTTGCCCAAAATCTCACAATACATGGGCTCATTCATCCTCTCCTTGATATAGTGTTCCCTTTGCAGAAAAGCACCCCAAAGCCTGATGTTTCCATCCCTATGCTTCACAATAGGGATGGTGTTCTTTGGATGCAACTTCTTTTCCCTCCAAACACGGTAAGTGAAGTTTAGACCGAAAAATTTCTAATTTGGTCTCATCTGACCACATGACTTTCTCCCATGCCTCCTCTGGATCATCCAGAGGGTCATTGGCAAACTTCAGACGGGCCTGGACATGTGATGACTTGAGCAGGGGAACCTTCTGTGCAATGATTTAAAACCATGTTGGTATAGTGTACTACCGATAGTGCCCTTTGAAAATGTGGTCCCAGCTCTCTTCATGTCATTGACCAGCTCCTCCAGTGTAGTTCTGGGCTGATTGCTCACCACATCTTATCATTACATTTACATTTATGCATTTAGCAGACGCTTTTATCCAAAGCGACTTACAAAATGAGGATAACAATCAAGCTACATAGCAGAAACCTTAAGGAGCATAGTGCTAGGGGATAGTGCTTCAGTTCATTTTAGTGCTAGGATAGAAGATGTTCTCTGAATAGCTGGGTCTTTAAGAGCTTTTTGAAGGCCTCCAGAGATGGCCCTGTTCTGATTGTTTTTGGTAGGTCATTCCACCAGCGTGGGACGACACACGAGAAGAGTCTGGATTGCCATGGGCGAGGTGCCGGGACTGCCAGTCGACAGTCATTGGAGGACCGGAGTTGTCGGGGGGTAGCCTGAGGTTTTATGAGAGCGCTTAGATAAAAAGGGGCAGATTCTCCAAGCACTTTATAAGTCAGCATCAGTGATTTGAATTTGATGCGAGCCGCCAGAGGCAACCAGTGGAGCTCGATTAGCAGAGGGGTGACATGCGTCCTCTTCGGCTGATTGAAGATGAGATGCGCCGCAGCATTTTTGATCATCTGAAGTGGCTTGACGGCACAGGCAGGAAGTCCTGCCAGAAGGGCATTGCAGTAGTCAAGGCGTGAGAGGACCATAGTTTGAACCAGCAATTGGGAGGCTTGTTGAGTTAGGTATGGTCTGATCTTTTTGATATTGAATAGTGCGAAGCGGCAGGCCCGGGCAACAGAAGCAACATGGTCATTGAAGGTTAGCTGGTCGTCAATCATAACACCTAGGTTCCTGGCTACCCGTGAGGGAGCAAGAGACAAGGAGCCAGAGTTGATGCAAATGTTGTGGTGAATAGTTGGTTTAGCTGGGAGGACCAGCAGCTCGGTTTTTGAGAGGTTCAGCTGGAGATGATGGTCTTGCATCCATGCAGAGATGTCAGAGAGGCAATCCGAGATTCGCGTTTGGATGGTTGGGTCATCGGGTGAGAATGACAGATAGAGCTGGGTATCATCGGCATAGCAGTGGTAAGAGAAGCCGTGCTGGCGGATGATTTGGCCCAAAGAAGTGGTATAGATGGAGAAAAGAAGGGGGCCCAACACAGATCCTTGGGGTACTCCAGTAGCAAGGTGGTAAGGCGCAGAGGTGTGTCCTAGCCAGGACACTTTGAACAGTCGCCCAGTGAGGTAGGATTCGAACCAGCAGTATGCATCACCCTTGATGCCCATGTTTGACAGTATAGACAATAGAATACTGTGGTTTACCGTATCAAACGCAGCTGACAGGTCAAGCAGGATGAGTACAGATGACCTTGATTCCGCTCTGGCTTCTTTTAAGGCTTCAACCACAGATAGTAGAGCTGTTTCAGTGGAGTGGCCGCTCTTAAAGCCAGATTGGTTGTGGTCGAGTAGATTCTGTTGGCTCAAGAATTCAGTAACCTGTTTGAATACCGCCCTTTCAATAGTTTTAGCAAGGAACGGAAGGAGAGAGACCGGCCTGTAGTTTCCCACTTGGTCGGGAGCAAGAGAGGGTTTTCTGAGTAGAGGTGTTACCTGAGCATGCTTGAATGCAGAAGGGAAGATTCCTGTTGATAGTGAAGCGTTGATCACATGTGTGATAGCTGGTGTGATAGTTGGAGCTATGGATTGCAAGAGGTTGGTTGGAATCGGGTCCAGAGGGCACGTTGTAGGACGGCTGCAAGTGAGAAGTCAGCCTGAGGCATTGCCTGGCCGTGACGTAGGCACCGAGCCTGAAGCTGCGCAGACATTCTCTGATGTCCTGTAGCCTCTGGCTTGTGAGCGTCGCTCTCATGGAGCGTGAATCCAGCCGCACGCCTAGGAACTCGACCTCCTGAGAGGGAGAGAGCATGCATTTCGGTAAGTTCACCTGAAACCCCAGGGAGTCGAGGTGACGCAAGACCAGGTGGATGTTGGACGAGAGGCGCTCGCTGGACTCCACCAGTAGCTAATCGTCTAAATAGTTCAGTAGCCTGATCCCCTGTGCTCGAAGTGGTGAGATTGCTGCCTCCACGCACTTCGTGAAGCACCGGGGGGCTAGGGAGAGGCCGAACAGTAGGACCGTATACTCTTACGCTGTACCTTTGAAGGCGACATGTAGATAGCGTCTGTGTCTGGGAATTATGCCTATGTGGAAGTAGGCGTCCTTCAGATCTAGAGTGGCAATGAAGTCCCCCGGACAAATGGCCTGGAACATCTGTCGACTGGTGAGCATCCGGAAAGAGAGGCGTTTTAGACATCTGTTCACTAGACGCAGATCTAGGATAGGGCGAAAAGAGCCTGACTTTTTTGGCACAAGAAAATAGGTACTGTAGCGACCTTCGTGCGTGCGGGCTGGGTCCAACATCTTGTCTAACATCACTTGCAGCTCCTGCCTCAGTATCGGAGCCCTGTCCAGGGGCACCATTGACTGAATGACACCTCTGAAGGAGGGTGGGGGGGCACTCTGAACCACCAGCAGATGAAAAAAAAAAAGAAACACTGTAATCTATATACAAAGTATAAAGTAATTCTCACCAAGTGACTCAAGTGTCATGAATAGGAATCAAAGAAACACAAAGTAGTATTTTATCCCCGAGACAACACAGACACTTGACAATAGCTTTGCCTCATAGCCTGCTGACTTGTCCTTTCTGAGAAGAGAATCACTTAAGTTTTCCATTTGACAAACACTCTTCTTTGTAGTTAAAAATATATATATATATACTTGGGCCTAACTTAAAATAGCCTATAGCCTTAATATTATATCAATGAAAGAGGCTATTTTGCAGTAGCGTGCTGGAAACTGTCAGTTATGAATAATTGCTGCAGCTTATTGGCGCACATGATGGTCTAATTTAGAAAAAATAATGGCCTATGTATAGAAATGAAAGCATTCCTGTTGCTCCATGATGGCTAACATCAAAATCATAATTGCACACTGTGCAAAACACATTTAGAGGGAGGGAGGCATGGCCATTGATCTTGATCGGCTAATTAGTCAGGAACATCTGAGGTGCTATCATGTGTAGGCCCTATTTTAACTGACAGACACACAAACAAACACACATCATCCTGCTCATTTTTCTTACTAGGCTACCGCATGCACTTGCGTGAGCATTGCCCAATTACATCTGAAACATGTTTAGCACGTCCTTCCTTGTAAAACCAGCAACATTACGAAGATGGAAATAAGGTTCGTTACTTTCGTTTTAACGCATCTTCAATTGTTTTCTTGAACCGTATTTGAACTCAAACCTTCCCAGTATGCGGGTGGTTAAATGTTTTACACTTGTATGTGAAAGAACATTGGGCACATGCTTACGCATGCAGCGTACTAGGATTAGTGAACACCGTAGCACCATCAGAACCGGGGATGAGCGTAGTCCAGTAGCTGCCCATTTCAAAGAAGTTGGCCACAATGTAAGTGCACTAAAATATGTGGGCATAGAATGTGTAAATAGTCAACCACAAGGGGGTGATCATGGCAGAAGACTCCTTCAGAGGTAAACTTTTTGGATTTATTTTTTAAACACTACTGTATGTCTCCCAATGGTCTAAATGAGGAGTTTGACATCAAGCCATTTCTGTAATGTGTGTTCAAATGCATGGATGTAGATAGGATGACTATGGTGTAATGTGTGTTGAATGTATATTGTTTATGTGGTGACTGTGGCAAATGTTAACCTTTAAGTCTAGAAAGACTTTTGTAACTATTTCCAGAATGAAGTCAGCTGATTTTATCAGCCGACTGTGTCTGTGCCCTATATATGGGCTTGTGTTAGGTTTGTTTGCCATTTGCCTGATGAAGACCCATTAGGGTCGAAACGTTGCAGCAGTACCCTCATTAAAAGTATGGGAGTTTCAGAAGTGTGCGGGCATTCCTTTTTCTTTTAAAACTAGCACTACCCAGCACGTTTCCAGCATGTGGCTGCCCACTGCTTACGAGTTGCGCGCAACTTCAGCCCAAAGTCAATCAAAGGCTTTTCGCGTATTAAGTGACTAATCATAGCAAATGTATACAGGTTGGCAGGTATGCAATTAGGTAAAATTAGATAATTTCCCACGGCACACTAGTGTTCCGCGGCACAGTGGTTGAAAAACACTGCTTTACTGTACCTTAGCCAGGGAAATTGATTTAACCATTCTTTCCGGAAAAGAATATGTTTTGGGCTTTTTCATCTCATTACTGTTACCGGGATCTACCTCAGTCTCCTTTGGTTCTGAGTCTAGGCCTACTGTGAAAGGCTGCGGTCGAGTCTTGGCTGCATGGAGTGACAGTAGTTCTCTGCTCAGGGGCCTGTACTACGAAGGGAGTTTAACCAACCCAGAAGTAACCCAGGGTTACCTTGTTAAACCGGGGTTGACAAACTCTGGTTATCCTGATTGGTGTTAATCGGTACTACGACGCTGGTTATGAGGTTGATTTGTTGAACAGGCGTTAACCTAACTGGAGTTTGTGCGCGTTCACATAAAAGGGGCGGATTTCAGCGCAAGTAAACCTTGTCAGCGCTGGCGCGATCACCTTATTTCACTGATGGGAAATACACAATAATCAAGACAAGCTACAAAGAGTTCAAATGTACTCTTCAGGGGAAATTAAAGCCGCGAACAATGAAAGACAGGCTTTTTGGCAACGCATTGGCGATCGTAAATGTGTAGCAAGTGAAAAATAATTGCCACATGTTTCTTAGGCTACGGGATATTATTAGTTTGCAGAATGCTTGAAATCATTTTTGCTGAATGCTTGTAAATAATTCTTAAAATTGCCTAAAATGTAACAGAATAGTCTACAGAAGTGCCATATCAATCAATATTAAAACGCCCTGTGATGAAATTAAGAAATTTACATTTACATTTATGCATTTAGCAGACGCTTTTATCCAAAGCGACTTACAAAACGAGGATAACAATCAAGCTACATAGCAGAAACCTTAAGGAGCATAGTGCTAGGGGATAGTGCTTCAGTTCATTTTAGTGCTAGGATAGAAGATGTTCTCTGAATAGCTGGGTCTTTAAGAGCTTTTTGAAGGCCTCCAGAGATGGCCCTGTTCTGATTGTTTTTGGTAGGTCATTCCACCAGCGTGGGACGACACACGAGAAGAGTCTGGATTGCCATGGGCGAGGTGCCGGGACTGCCAGTCGACAGTCATTGGAGGACCGGAGTTGTCGGGGGGTAGCCTGAGCTTTTATGAGAGCGCTTAGATAAAAAGGGGCAGATCCTCTAAGCACTTTGTAAGTCAGCATGTGAAATGTCATATGTCGGTTGTCCCCCAAAAAATCCAAGACGCTGTGATTGCCTTCTTCAAATCTTGAGGATAGGATAAAGATGCGGGAGTCTTGGACTGAGCCTGGTCATCTTGCATCCAGACTTGCCTGATCACGTCATCTAAGAATTTAAGGCTATTTGGTCATCACTTTTGCATGAAGGTTGAGGCAAAATATTTCCCCTGTAAATTAACAAGGTCACCCCATGTGGTAGGACAGAAAGACGTTTAAAACATGTTAAAGGATTAGAGAACAAATGTGAAATTAGTAAGCCTATTTATAGGCTATCATTTTCAGAATAATCTCCCAAACAAAATGCAAATTAATACTTTATGTGGGTTATGGGCTAGTATATAATATATCAAAATACACCTCATACCCAACACCTGCACACTGATGCTGTGAAAAAGATTCGCGATTGACATAATTGCCTTCATGCTCCTGCGAAGAGAGCACCTCACAACGCGAGCGCCAATGTCAAACAGATCATCCTACTGTTGCCATTAATTGGCTTAGGCGAAAATGTTGGCGGAGGGGTGGTACTTATAGGGTGTGGTTAGCGCAAACCTCGGGTTAACCAAGAACTAAAACTGCTCGGACCAGTTTTGGCGTGTGGCGTATATTGCCATGGCAGCATACCTCGGTTTAAACCTATCCACCTTTCGTAGTATGGGTTAGCCGGGAAGTTATGCCACACGTCATCAAGTTACTCTCGAACTTACCCGGATAAGCCAGTAACCCCGCTTTGTAGTACAGGCCCCAGGTCGTGCACATTTTTTGAGCTGACAACAACTTGGAGCAGTGAAAAGCACCACAACCAATCAGAGGCAAGGACCCGCCCAAACTCTGTCTGTTATTGTTTTAGACCACGAAACAATCAGAATAACCAGAGGATAACACAAAGAGATGCTGCACTTGCGAAATAAATTCATGTTTTCGCCTGAGCAACATCAGATGCACCAGTGCGACCACAAATTTTTTTCAGTCGCACTTTTAAAAATTTCAGTCGCATATACGACCAAATTGGTCGCACTCTGGAACCCTGGTCTCTGTAAAGTTTCTGGTTTCTTACCAGGGAAGCCAGTTCGTCTGTTTTGTTTGCCAGTGAGTTCACATTCCCCATCACCATCGATGGAACTGCGGGTTTAAATCTCCACTTCTTTTCCTGTCGTCTCGTCTTTACTATGCGTCTAGATCTGCAGCCGCAAAAACACCATACTTCCTCTGGGATGATAGATTTAACGTTGCCGGCATATTTCCGCAATGCGAGCAGTTGGTTCCTTCTGTAAACAAGTTTGTTATCGCCAGAAAAATGTAGCTGATCCATATCCATAGGATAGATAGCCAAGGTCCGCATGGCCACCCTTTTTTCCCCCACCGGCCGAGCTTTAATGGCAGCAGCCTATTGACACCAATGGTGTGTGTGTGTGTGTGTGTGTGTGCGCGTGGATAAAGACTGTATGCCTCCACAAAGTGCTGATTGGAAGTTTGCTGTGCTGTGCCTCACGTGTGCTAACCTGCTACCTTAAAGTTGCTAGGCTGCTGGGCATGTCGCTTAACCCCGTCCATCTGTCTGTCTAGGCTGTGCTGCTACCCAGAGTGGGAGACTGGACGGCTGGCCTGGGACCATTACGATCCCTGGGTGCGACTGGGACTGGTGCGGTGGCCTGCTCCATAACCACACACTCTACCTTGGACCCTAGTTTGACTGGCGAGAGGGGCCCCGGAAGAGGACTAGCGGATACCACAGGCTCTTCTTTATTCTTTTTTTTTATTGCAGGGGCTTCCCTTTCTTTTAAAAGTGTATTCAATAGGCCCCAGCTGTGGCGCAACTGGCTGGGGCACCTGCACCGTACGCGACCTGCGACCCGGTTTTGATTTCCGCCCCGTGGTCCTTTCCGGATCCCATCCCTGCTCTCTCTCCCATTCACTTCCTGTCTCTCTCCTCTGTCCTGTCAATAAAGGCGAAAAAAAGCCCAAAAATATACTTTAAAAAAAAGTGTATTCAACAAACCTATTCTTCACTTCAGCTTGTGTCAAGCGTCTTTGAAGGGTACAGTGGTCTCCCTGGGGTAGACAGGTATAAAAGAGAGAAATAGTGGCCCTGGCCTGTGACAGGAGCACTGGCTCGATGTACTTGCAGGAAGTAGAGGCAATACGGCCAATCTGCATTGGCTCAGTGGTATCAGAGGACAGGTAGGTGGTATTCCAGGATGGTCTAGGAGGATCCGGCGATCTCAAAGGAACGGTCTGGTCCTAGCGTGAGATATCAGAAGCTCCAGATCATCAGGGCAACTTTATGCAGCCAGACCATCATTAACTGGGTCTAAAAGACCATGGTATAAAGCTGCAACCAGAGCTGGCTGATTCCACCCACTCACTTCTGCAAGAGTTCTCTGAGTACTCTGGGTCCTGCCTCTGCCAGATGGACGTTGCCCATGCATGGGCTTTATCTATCAACAGTGTTACAACATAGGCAATCTTGAAGTTTCAGTGGGATATGAAGCTGGTTGTAATTCAAACGTGAATTGACACTGGGTCAAGAAACCCTGGCATTCACCCTGCTTGCCTTCATAGCTCTGTGGAGCTGGGAGACAGGGTTCATGGCTATGAGATGACTTAGCTGATGTTAATTAGCATATTTGCTAACTATACTAACATGTTAATTATGCTAACAATGTTAATGATGCTAACAGTAGTACTCAGTGGACTCAGCTGATGTTAATTATCATATACGCTAACATGCTAACTATGCAAACAGTACTATTCAGTGGACTTAGCTGATGTGAATTAGCATAGCATATAGGCTAAAAATATTAACAATGCTAATAATGTTATATAGCTAACAATGCTAAGTATCAAACTAGCAGTTAGGAGTTGGTAAGGTAACAACAGACAATGATCATGTGACATGCAGACACATACACACACACGTTTCTCTTATTCATTTGAATGGGGAAAAATGACAAGAAAAACAGCAATAACGGACGAACGACAAGAGATGCAAATAAGATAAATGTAAGCACACCGATCGAGATCAGGCTGGACATTTTAGATTTGGAATGGTGTCTCTATCTCGAAAACACTTTCACACATTTTCCCCACTCATTTCAATGGGGAAAAAACAACAACAAAAGCGTGAATAACGGACGAACGACGAGATATCAGCATGTTTGACTTTTTAATCACCAAGGTTATTAGAAAAACAAATATTTTAACTCAAACATGAATGTGACCATTACCACTGGGTTACAATAACCATTCATTAGCTTGGTCTGATCAAAGAACGTTACGGATACTAACGCATCCTCGGTTCTCTGAGTGAGAAGACGAAACGTACGAGTGGATGATGCCTATCATCTCCTAATTTTTCTGAAGTCAATTTTAACCAACCCTTTGAAAAAAGGGCAGTAAGCGCTCTGACGCGCGCAGGCAACTACTTAGACAGCCCTGCGTGACGTCAGAAAGTATATATATTGACTGCGCTTACGCTTCAGGTCCTCTTTGCCAAGCTCGCCAGCGTCGGCAACTTGAGGCCCGAAGCATACGTTTCGGCTTCTCACTCAGAGAACCGAGGATACGTTAGTATCCGTAACGTTCTCTTTCGTTTCGAAGCCGAAACGTACGAGTGGATCACTACAATCAAGCCTCAAGAGCCCTACACCGAGGAGCCCGAGGTGGGAAGACCCACGGGACCGCGGCCGGGCCCAGAGAGAACACTCTCTGCTACGCCCGGCCTGGTGACGTTCAGTGCGTAAAAACGCGCGAAGGTGTTGCCTGAGGCCCACGACGCGCTCAGGCAGATATCCTGCATAGGGACGCCTTTCCAGAAGGCCCAGGAGGCCGCCACTCCTGACATGCGCTGGAGGAGGAACACCCGGCGCCTCATATGCCAGACGTATGGCCTCAGTAAGCCAATGCGTCATGCGTTGGGTAGACAAGGCCTGACCCTTGGCACGCTCGCCGTGGCAGACGAACAGCTGGTTCGTCTTCCTGATGCTCTGCGTACGTGTCAAATAGGCACGAAGCGCTCTGACCGGGCACAGAGTGACGGGCACAGAACCTCCCGTCTCAGGTAGGGCTGAGAGCTCGATGACCCTCGAACGAGGGTCAGTAGACAGCACCTTAGGGCGAGAAAAGGGATTCGGTCGCAGCGTTACCCGCGCGTCATCTTGCGTGAACTCAAGACAGTCTGGACTGACTGACAAAGCAGTCAGGTCGCTAACGCGCTTCACCGAGACCAGAGCGAGCAGAAGCGCAGTCTTAAGGGAAAGCATCTTTAGACTGGCACTCGACAGAGGGTCAAAGGGCGGAAGAGCCAGTCCGCGTAGGACAGTGGCCAGGTCCCAAGTAGGGACCGAACGCGTGGAAGAGGGGCGAAGCCGCCTGACGCCCTTTATGAAGCGCGACGCAAGGGGGTGTGCGCCTGGGGAAACGCCAGCATAGCCAACATGGCATGCTGAAATAGCTGCGAGATACACCTTCAGAGTAGAGGGTGTACAACGCTGATCAAACAGGTGTTGCAGAAACGCAAGCACCTCACCAATAGGGCAGACTAGAGGATCACAGCCTCTGTCTCTTCACCATGCACTGAACACGCGCCACTTTAGTGTATACAACGACCTAGTGGACGTAGCTGTAGCAGCCTGAACAGTCTCTACAACTGCGGCTGACAGGCCGCGCTCTAGGAGACGCGCCCGTTCAGGGGCCAAGCCGTCAGTCTCCACGCCTCCGGCCTGGGGTGCCACAGCGACCCGCGGGCCTGAGATAGGAGATCCCTCCGCACTGGGAGGGTCCAAGGCTGGCCGTCCAGCAGTGAGACCAAATCCGAGAACCAGCTCTGAGATGGCCAATGGGGGGCGATCAGAATCACCCTGTGAGCCCCTGCTCTGATCCTGGCCAACACCTGACGCATCAGAGGATTTGGGGGAAAAGCGTAGAGTAGACGTCGCAGCCACGGATGTGCCAGCATGTCTGACCCTAGCGGCGCATCTCGTTCCAGCGAAAACCACGCTGGGCAGTGAGTGTTCTCGCTCGAGGCGAAAAGATCGACTCGTGCCCGCCCGAAGCGGGACCAGAGGCTGTGCACCACGGCTGGGCAGAGGCGCCAGTCGGTTGCACGCGGAACACCCCTGGAGAGGAAGTCCGCGCCTGTGTTGCGCACACCTGGCAAGTGCGCCACCCTGATTGACAGGAAGTGGCGGGAGGCCCAGGTGAGCAGCTTGTACGCCAGGCGAAACAGGTCCGGAGAGCGCGTGCCGCCCTGGCGATTGAGATAAGCCACAACTGTGGTGTTGTCTGTACGCACTAGAATGTGTACTCCTCCAAGAAGAGGGAGAAACTCCTTCAAAGCGCAAAAGACAGCTAGGAGCTCCAACACATTGATGTGTAGCCTCCTGGAGGCTGCGCCCCATGTCCCTCTGGCGGGGCGACCGCAACAAACGGCGCCCCAGCCACTCTTGGACGCATCGGTGGTCACCGCCATGCGTCTGGTCACAGCACCAAGCGCGCCGCCTTTGGTGAAGGATGACGGCCTGCGCCAATGTGCGAGGGCTAGCCACATGTGTCTGGATACGCGTATCCGACAGGTGGGGTTTGACCTGCAGGACACACCCAGTTCCGCCAAGGCGAGCTGCAGCGGGCGTAAGTGTAGAAGGCCGAGTAGGACAGCACCGCCGGCGGCGCACAGGAGGCCCGTCAGTCTGAGAAAACAGCCTGGCCAAAACGCAGGCACCTAGTCTGAAGTGGCGTAGGCACGCCCTGACGTCCTGTAACCTCTTCGTAGTGAGCGTCGCTCTCATTGAGCGTGAGTTTAGCCTCACGCCTAAGAACTCGACCTCCTGAGAGTGAGAGAGCATGCACTTCTTCAGGTTGACTAAGAAGCCGAAATCGTGCAGGTGACGCAGTACAGTGTGAACCTGAGACGTCAAGAGCTGTCTGGAATCTGCCAGCAGCATCCAGTCGTCCAAGTAATTGAGGAGTCTGATGCCCTGAGCACGTAGAGGAGCGATCGCCGCCTCCACACACTTGGTGAAGCACCGAGGTGCTAGAGACAGACCGAAGGGGAGGGCTGTGTACTCGTAAGCTCTGCCCTCTAAGGCAAAGCGTAGAAAACGCCTGTGCCTCGGGACTATGCCTATATGGAAATAGGCGTCCTGAAGGTCTATGGTGACCATGTAATCCCCCTGGCGGACTGACTCCGCCACCATACGCCCCGTGAGCATGCGAAAAGTGAGAGGTTTGAGCGAAGCATTGAGCGCTCTGAGATCTAGAATAGGGCAAAAAGCGCCCGACTTCTTGGGCACCAGGAAGTACGTACTGTAACGACCTGCGCGCGGCAGTGCCGGATCTACGCGCCCAATAGCACCCTTTCTCAAAAGATCGCGAAGCTCTTGTCTGAGAGCAGGGGCCCTGGAGGGGGGGCACCACTGACTCTAGGACACCTCTGAAGGGCGGGGGTGGCCACCTGAACTGCAGTTGATAGCCCTTCAACACTGTTGAAAGGACCCAACGTGACATTGTGCACATCGCCCAATTCTGCCTGAGCAGAGAGGCTAAGTGAGGAGGCAGCAAGGACAAACGAAGTGCTATGCTGCCCCCGAGTGGCACTAAGGGAGCCGAGGTCAATGACTGAGGCTGTCCGCGAAGCTGAAGAGCGTTCGAATGACAGGGCAGAGACCCGTCGTAACGTGGGGGCTGAGGGCAAGCCGACCGTGTGCGCTGACAGAACAGAGAGCGTCCTCCGGCCGGAGCCGGAGCTCATTGTCAAACATTGCCCCAGAGGGGCGAGAATATGTGCGCGGGGTGCTTGTGAACAAGGCAAACTCAGCGCCCCTTGAGGGGGTGAGATCAGAGAGGACCGCCGAAGCGGGGGTAAACGCTCCGAGCTTTGGACTGCAGAGCGAGGACCCCTGCCTTTTGGAGCACAGAGAGGCATAGCAGTCAATGGACAGGGGTCGCATGACATGCTCTGCCGCACACACGCGATCGTTTCAGGATCGCTGTGGCCTCTTGCGCCGCTCCTGGCTAGTTGGACGCGTGGCGGGGGCTGCCATGAAGGCTGTGACTCATTAGCTGGCGGTGGCGCAGCTTTGGGCACGTCTGCCTTCTTCTTCTGATGCGTCCGCGCGTCTGAGGCGGAGCCGGAGCGGCTGGTTGAGGCGGAGCACGCTTAGGAAGCACGGGTTGCAGGGCCTGAGCCGCCGACCTTGTCTTCTCTAAGCGATCGTGCTGGAGTTCCAGCGCCTGGCCGAACAGAGCGTCAGCGGAGATCAGAGCGTTCATAAGATGCCTCTTCTCCTTCTCTGGCATGGAAGAGAGGTTCAGCCAGAGGTGCCTGTCGATGACGACCAGCAGTGGCCCTGCGCAGCTGGTGGAGAGTGAGATCCGACGGCTGCGCTGAGAGATCCGCCACCAGTTCCTCAGGTAGAGAGGAGAGGAGGAAGGCGGTGTTAAGCGCCCTAATCGCCTGGCCTGTACAAATAAAGGCCTTAGAGACGAGCTTTTCTGTGCGTTGGCACGGCTTAGAAGGGAGCTCAGGAGGCGATGTCCAGGTGGTGGCGGAAGATGGTGCTAAGCACCCAGCGACCGCATCTTCAACGCGCGGGAGTTGTACGAGGCCAATGGCACCCGCGCCGTCCATCGCGTAAAACGCTGCATGTCCCTGAATGGGGGCAATGGCAGCGTAGGGAGCCTCCCAGGAGGCCTGCGCATCCGCCACGACCGTGGGGTGAGCAGGGAGGGGGAGGGCATCAGGTGAAGGCAGCGCACCGGAGAAAACGCTCCCCCGGACAGCGCTGAGGCGGGGGCAGTCATCACACATCTTTCGGAGAGAGAGGTCATGCACACACACAGGTCAAACAGGTCATGTTTTCGGTCATGCACACACACAGACTACTTTTTACTTCCCTTGTGTTTATTTACAGAGTAAAGAAATCATTATGAAGTACTTGAATGTAGCCACCAACACATTGGACATAAATGAAATCAACGCCATAGGCTCCAACCTCTGCTCCCTGGAGCCCAGTGTACTGAGTAAAATCTTACCAGAAACCCTGAGGTGATAACCTATTGTACATTATAATAAAATTGTCTGACTAAGGTGTATATAGCAAAAGGTTTTGAACCTTTGTTGAACTCCATATTAGATCATTCAAAAAATAATTATAATAAATATTCTATAAATCATTGAAACACAAACACACACACACACACACACACACAAGAAATGTGCATGTAAAAGGAGTAACCCTGATTTTAAAAGGAGCAATTTAGCAGTGGAGCAGCTAGCAAGCTAGCAAGTTAACCATTTTGGAGGTTGCTAGACAACCACTGATTCCATTGTTCCTGTCGATTTTGCTATCCATCACTAACAAACCAATTCAGGTCACTTAATGAAGATTAGAAAAAAAATGCATACGCATGGGAATAAGTCTTTTTTACTTCTGACATCCTATTTTTACAGTAGTTCACACAGTGTACCTCAAATTAGAATACTATGGCAAGTCCACAATAATGTGGCAGACTGTTGAAACATTGATTTAACACCAAACCTAAAGAGCCAAATCAACTAGCCTTTGTGCACCTAATCAGAGTATCATGCCAATGCTTAAATTCAGATGATTTCTTCAGAGTAACCACATTCTTTCACAAATGTCTGTCTGGCCAGGAGTCTGTTCAGAGAGTAATTAAATAGCATCCCAATATCTTTGGCCATGTAATGGATGTTAGTATGTATCATTAAGGGCACACTTACTCTCTCCCTCAGGCGGAGCTTCCCTGGCAGACATCCGCAGCCTGGCACTAGAGAACATTAGCATGGACATCACCACATTTATTAGCCTCAGTCTCAACATCATCAAGGTAACCATTTGCCTGTGCATAACCTTGGGTTTCTTTTGTGGAAGCTGACAGAGCCAAGAGCCATGTTTACAAATGGTCAGAATGTTTCAGGATTTATTTTACTTCTTCTATTTCAGAATCTCAGCGTGCGTGATGTTCAAGGACTCCTTGGCCCAGTCAACATCAACGATCTGAAAATCTTTGAGAACAATGCTATCATCAAGGCGTGGATTGGAGAGCAACTTCAGCCTGAACTGGACTTTCTAAATCTGGGTTTGACAGGAGGTAGGGTCACTAACGCCACCGCTACCACCCCTCCTTCGGTCAATTCTACCACCATTACTGACATCAGCACCACCACACCAGGGCAAGGTAGGGAAACCTCCTTGATCCAAGAAATTCCAACAGGTTTTCATGCAGATATTTGCATTTCTACACCATTACCATAACTGGGCATCGATTCCAGGGGCCTCATTTATAGATTCCTCACTGAAAGATTTTGTGCGCAAAAAACACCATGCACACAAATGTATAATAACGAGACTGATGCGTATTAATTGGAAATAAGTCAGTGGATTGTCATGAAGTGTTTCATTCGCTAGTAGTAGCTCAAAAGGTCGGAAAACGGTGCTTAATGCCACACGTTGCTTAAATAAACAAAATAGTGAAGACTCCTAGGTTCAAAGCTGCAGGCTCTGGTGTAGCTGCGAGTGAATTCTATGGCTCACAAATAATGAAATATAGTGTTGGAGTAGGCTACAATAAGGGCTCTCAACCCTCACGCATTGGCCGTTAAACTCACTCATTTCAATTTCTCCCGGTCTCACACCTGTATTGCGATTTCTCACAGTTAGGAATTAGGCTCTTTGAGTGTGTGAAGAGACACCAAAATCACCCAAGGCTTTTGGAATGTTATCAAGGTCACATCTATGGGATCAAATCAATGCCAAAAAGATTTTGTACCTGTAAAAATATTTTGTACTTGTAAAAATATTTTGTAAAAAAAAAATTGTATCTGTAAAAACATTTTGTACCCGTAAAAAAATTAATTGTACCTGCAAAAAAATTGTAATTTGTGATAAGAGTTTTGTACTTTGTTCGTGCATTTTGTAACAGTTTTGTACTTGAACAATGGTGGCGCACTTCTTTGAATTTCTTTCTGCGCACACACATATTAATTTCACAGTTGCAAAACTGCGTTACACATATGCAAAACATAATCACAAAGACAATTTTTTTTTCACGCACGCACAAAATATTTTTGCAAGTACAAAACTCTTATCACAAATTACAATTGCAATTGCAGGTACAAATATT
The DNA here is from genome assembly GCA_017657215.1 of Limnothrissa miodon. Taxonomy (NCBI): domain Eukaryota; kingdom Metazoa; phylum Chordata; class Actinopteri; order Clupeiformes; family Clupeidae; genus Limnothrissa; species Limnothrissa miodon. Next base: position 197,550 of record JAGFZM010000108.1, on the reverse strand, counting down.
TTTTTTACGGGTACAAAATGTTTTTACAGATGATTTGATTTGATTCCATACACATTCCTTAGTTTGGTGAAATGTACCTTAGTCTATATTAGACATAAGATATTAGATATAGATATTAGTCTATATAAGATTTTTTTATTACGAATAACATTCAATAACTTTGCTCTTATCAACTGTAGCCTATACCACCAAAATTAAAACACACCACTCATTATGGTCGTACTACACTACTTACTTACTTAAATAAAATGCAAAAAGTTTGCTCCTACCAATTGTAGTGCCACCAAACCTACATTGTAAGGCTGCACCACTGGGTGGGAAATGTGGCTTAGACTATTGTTAGAGGGACTCAATTCAATAACTTTGAAACTATATCTACCAAAATCATTCACATCTAGGGTGTCAAGAAAAAACCCACTTTAAACCATGTATAGGCCTAATTGTCTATTACAAAAACTACATTACAAAAAGTGCTCGCATGCAGCCAATGCACTAGGCATCCGGCTACATTATCAATGTGATATTTCATGGTACCATTGGAGGTCACTAAAACACAGTCTAGAACAGAGCCATATAGGGTACTAATCTGGAAAATTTTGTGTTACGCAAGATTACACGTCTGGTCAAAAGGTTGCAGAAAACTGGAAACTTTATAAATGAGGTCCCAGGATTCCAGATGTGTTATTGAATGTTTACTTTGTTTTGCACCATTTCAGCACTAATGTTTGAATCAATTTTAAGAAATAATCTAGCATCACAGCTCTCTGACATTATTAATGTGGTAGCATGGCACAATGGCAGCATGTTTTTTTAGACTACCTTTAAAACTCTAAAGAATTGGACTTGAATTTGAATTTACAATAACATTGATATTGATAAAATCGTAACACCTCTACTTGTTATAAGTTGGTATGTCTAATATGTTGTTATTTTTTAAAACAAACAAATTTGTTTCTAATTCATATTGCTGTGTTCCCTCAGCTAACTCTTCCTTGGCCACACCCATCAATGGAGGAGATGTCACTCATCAAAAATCCATGGTCTTTAGCTTGTCTGCATTGCTCATCTCACTCCTAATGCTGTGCTGACCACTTTCACAAAAACATTCTAAAATATTTTATTCACTTGCTTTCTTTAAATATAAAACCTCATTATTATGTTAGCCTTGTTTAAATTACTCCTCTTGGTAATGGTTTACTTTATGGGTGGTCGCTGGATGATTCTTTCTTACTTATGAGAGTTATTAACTGTAACATGTTTTTCAAAAATAAAACCTTCTATGCATTATTTTGTGGAATTATTTTGTAATACACAGACTTTTCCTACATTGCTATTCCTGTCACTGCTGGCTCCCCAGACATGGGGTTAACTCATGCTTCACAGGTTAGCTCTATGTGATCACCTTTGTCTGCTCTGAGGACATACCAAGTCTCAGACTTTAAAGAGCCCATAGAATGCAAAACCACATTTACCTTGTTATTGTTGAATTTAGGTAGCTTAAGGTATCCAACGGACCATACCGAAACTCCCAACACCATCTTCCGCCTCCTTCTATATGCAAATTTCAGGCTAGAATTTGCCGGACTGAAAAAAAAACAATCTGAAACTAGTGCTCTGTCTACATAGACAGCGCAAAGCTACACCTCCTCCATTACATTGTCCAATCCAAAGAGCTCTGCTCTAGAATCTTTGGTCCAATCAAAAATGGTTTGGAACAGTCTCTTGTCCCACCCCCTGTTGCTTTGGCGGTAGGCTATAAACGAACTGTAGTCTATGTCATAGCTAGCTAACATTGAGAACGGCTAACGGCTCTAAGAAAAATAAGTGCATGTTGAATTTCTGTTTAACTGGAGAACATACGAAAAAAATGTCAGCACACGCGTGTAACGTTCCAGGATGTACAGGGGTTGTCCGGAATTTGCACTACCTTCCTCAAGAACCTCGCATTCAACGGGAGTAGTTGATGTTTATCTACAACCACGTTCCACTAAACTTCAATCCGAGATTGGTAGTTTGCTCTGGTCATTTCACCTCAGATTGTTTTCGTCAACCTCGGGCTGTGTAGATCCAGCTTTTCTCGAGCACTATGCCTGCATTCCAACTATTCTGCAAGCACAACTGATTCTGCCGGTAGGTAACCACGCTAGAATTCAATGTTTTTTGGTCGCCATAACAATAGAATTATAGACTTGTATATATTGGTATTTCTATGGCCTTAACAGTTCGCCTACTTGATGCTACTTGGATATCCAGGTTATTGCGAAGCAAAAAAAAAAGTTGCTGCACACTCGGTCACTAAAGTGTTGGTAGGTTAGAAAGCTAACCATAACAACAGATACTAATGTTGCATTTCCAATACGGCCCCGGGCCGCCCCCAGGCTTCACCCCGGTCTTAAACACCTGTGCTTAGACCCAGTGTTGCATTTCCATTACCAAGTTTTAACACCGGGGTTTTAGGCGAACTTGGAATGTTTACTGTACAAACATAATAGTCTACGTTAATTTCCCGGTAAAGATGCATATCGCCGTCTATCACAGCATATTATAACCTCAGATATTAGTGCTGAAACTAAAACGTAGCCTATGCCTACATAATATTAAATGGTAAATGGTTCTGCATAACATTGTCATAAAGGCTGACAATCCTATTGTGTGTTTATATAGCTCAGATAGTTAACCGATTTACTGTTTACTCAGTTCACCGATTTAGGCGCAAATGTAGCGCAATATAAAATAAAACGGTAATGTTAAAAGGGGTTCGATGAAACTGTAATCTGCATACAGTCTATATAGCCTACAGTTGGGGTCAGATATAGTTGGATTTGTTTTCTAGCGGTAACGCTACCTTCAAGCTAAATTTCCCCTTACCCTAAACAAGATTCACTGACCTATCCTTCTGCGCCCTGAGGTTCCTTGATGAAGTTCGAAGTTGTTGAGCCAGCATCATTTATCTTTGGGCCAGAGTTCTTGCAAGTGGCTGTTCACTTCTTTAAAGTCTGTGTGAAGTTCTTATAAACAAATGTCATTATGCTACAAATTGAGCAGCTCTAACTTGACGTTAGGCTCCATCTGGGGCTACTACTACCGTTGCAGCATATTGACCTGCTGCTTGCTTGTAGCATAGGCGCAAACGTAGCACAATGAAATAAAACAGTAATGTTAAAGGGGGAGCGATAAAACTGTAATCTGCATACAGTCTGTATAGCCTACAGTTGGGGTCAGACGTAGTTACATTTGTTTTCTAGCGGTAACGTTAAGAGTATCAATGAAACTAGGGAGCCAATCTGCTTCAGCGAAAAACCAGCCAATAGAGTTCTGTATGCAGCGGGTTAGCATTTTCCTTCTTCCGGTTCCTAAGCAAAAAACCCTATGGGAAAATGAATGGCTCAAATAATAAAACAACATATACAACAAATATCGCAGTGCCTGACCTACGAGGACCTAGGCATTCGTTTTTCATCAATAAAATGAGTAGCAACATAGTCTGGGTGTGTTTTTTAGACGCATTGTAACGATGATAAATGAATGTTGCTATCCCTCTGCTAACAGCGAAAAATTAAGGACTACATGGAGTTGTCTCTTACCATTGACGTCATTTTCAAAAACGACGGTAAAATTATTTAAAATGCAATATGTTCTTTATTTACAGTGATTCAGTGTAATTTACAACGATTACAACGGTCAACAATTGGCGAATCTTTCACAAAGCTTGTTTTAAAAAACTGCGGGATGACATGTCTTTGAGCGGTCAGGTTTGTATAGCTCTGGTTACCATGGCGTCCGGGCTAAGCGCCGCTAACTTGTAGTCAAAAGGGTTTTCTGCTTTAGCCTAGTGATAGCAACATTTTATTTATTTTGTCATTAGACTGCAAATTTGCAAACCCATCGTCCATAACGTTTTTTTATGTCCTCCATCGAATGCGGAGGTCGTCTACTCACGTGCTTTTGCTCACACCTTATTTGAGATGGAGCTCCAAAATTAACATTGAATTTCCCATAGGGGAAAAAACTTAGGAACCGGATGTCGTGAAATGCTAACAAGAAAAACTACAGGCTTCCGGGTCACTTACCAACTCTATAGGCCTCACAATGAACTAGCCAATCAGCGCCAGGGGGCGGGAAACTGGCCAGAGGGTGCGAAATACTAACATTTTTAATGAGCATACATTTCTGAGCATGGAACAGACAGCCTAGAAATGCTCCTGGGTCTTTTTTCTCAAAAAACATTTTATGATGGTCAAAAAATGTGTTCTATGGGCTCTTTAAAGATTTCATTGATATCATCCTTTTTTTCCCCACCTCTCTTTCAAAATTTCAGTTAATAACAGTTACAGTCACCTGGCTAATTACTTTTTTACATCTTAAAAAGTATTTTTCTTGTTACAGCACTGAAAGTTTTCTAGAACAGACAATATATAACAGTCTACATAAATTAATGAAAACTATTTATTAAAAAAATGTATGCATAAAAACAATGTGTAACTTTGGTGTGTACTTTATGCCTGCCCAATCAGGCAAATGAATTAACCATTCCGTCATTTGACTGGAACATTCTAATGACTTTCTATGAATGGGAGCAGCTGATTCACATAATTATCTCTCTCCCTTCCATCACACAAGCAGGTAAAGGGAAATAAAAAAACTGCCGTCAGTGTACATCATGCAACTGGATTCCTAACCATCAAATTCTATTATGAATCAGTCCGTCAGTTGTGGGGAGCATGTACAGTGTGGGTTTTACAGTGAACCGTCTCGTAAAATCAGACTGACAGTCAGTGGAGCAGGAGTCTTAAAAAATAGATGAGAAAACATGATGTGCTAAGAACTCCCATTTGAGGCCAATGCAGTTTAGACCCAGTACAAGTGTGAACAAACCCAAGCTGAAGAGATGGTTAGTGTGGTCAGATGTGAAGGTGGCAGGCCTCAGGGTCCTAGAGTAGAGGAGAGGTGCTGGCGTGTATACTCCCACACCAGCAGGGCGGCGCTGACGTGCACGTTGAGCGAGCGCGTAACACCCTGCTGTGGGATTTCCACACACATGTCCAGCAGTTGCAGCAAGTTGGCTGGGATGCCTTCTCTCTCATTCCTGTCAAGTGAGTAGACAAAGAAAGCAGGAGCACCTCAAATATCACTCAACTTTACCAAGTGTCTTCAACACTGCATGTCTAGGAGCTGCTTACCAGCACAGTAACCTGACATTACTATAAAATTAGTTCAGACACCTCACACATGCATTCTAAGACAGAGGACCCCACTCAGCATAGGCCCCAAGTAAAGATGAGCCATTTCTCCTAAACTCCTGGGCTAATGTGAGGCTGCCACTGCTGCCCACCCAGGCGATGTGTAATGTGCCCTAACGTGTCCTACCCCAGAAGAAGGAGGGTCTTCTCAGGGAAGCAGTAGTCCTGAAGGCTCTGGCTATTGGCCGTCTGCTCTGCTCCCACGATGCAGTAGCCTTCCGCCTTCTTCCCCAGCAGGAAGTCTGGCAATTCAGTAGGCTTCACCTGATGAAAGGAGTGATATGTGAACTGCATGCTAGGATTCTCAGTAAAGGCCATGAATGCAAAGACATGCTCCAATTCCGTTGCTTTTGATTTATTTTGGCACTGACAGGTCATGATATCTACATAGAACAAAACGTACATAGTTGAGTAGTGTCAATATGTTATGGGGGCTTTAGTGTAGACGAAGAAAAAAAACCCTAAAGTTACATCCAATAAAACTGTAGACAGGTTGTCAATTTCTTCCTGTGTTCCAGTCTGCCAGTTGCCTTTTGGTCCATCCTACCTCCATTAGAGGGAGCCAAAGCTCTGAAGACACACTCAGTGCCTGGAACTGCTTGTCACTGACATGGCGGAGGCTGTCCAGCACCAATCCACTGGCCCCAAAGATCTCACAGGTGCGACACAGCCCTGTGTCCAGACGGAACAAAGACAAAGAGAGACTTTCTCCTTCACACTTACTGATGCATGAACTTGCTGTGTTTTTTTTTTTGTCCAAATAGAGTTCAATAATGTTTTCTTATGCAATATGGATTTTTTTTCTTGTGTAATAACAGAGGAAATACACACAGACCAAATATTGGTCAGTGACAGTGATGCAGCACTGCATAAAAAATGCCATTATGAGGGAGAGGAACTGTACATACAACATACAGCCTTGAGTTGTTCTTTTGTGAAAAACAACTGGCTATATATGGTGTTCCAAGCAAGGGGGAAATAAATCTCTTCTGGTACCTCCAAGATTGGTAGGCTTGTCGATGAGTGAGGCCACCACTAAGAGGGCGCTGGTGCGTTTGCCCAGACGTAGGGCCCTCTGCTGGGCTGCTAGCTGTGGCTCTTGCTCCTGAAAGCTTAGCCTCCAGGCGGTGATCTTTTTCTGCACCTCCGCCCAGTGCTCCTCTTGTTCCAACTCACCTGTTTCAGGCAAACAGCCATAGTTAACACACTCTCTCTCTCTCTCTCTTTCTCACACACATGCACAGATAAATAACACTATACACCATCACGGATCAAATCCAACGGTTTGGTCACATGTTTTCATACAATTTTTAACTACTACAACATTAATGCTATTACCATTTCTATGGTCTATTTCGTCTATTTTCAATTATGGTCTATTTTCAATTATGGTCTATTTTCCGCTCTCCTGGCCACCCCTGGCTCTACCTCTGTCCTGTTGAATCCAATCTCCAGGCTGCATCTGACTAAGTTCTGCCACTGGGTTTCTCACAGGGAGTGATGAGTTGGAGAACACCACCATCTTCACAAACTTCCAAGGGGGTATCCATTCATCATCTGCCAGTTCAGACAAGCGTGGGAATGTATAGAAGATGGTCTGGGCAGAAAAACAATGGTTTGATATTTATTTATCCTGGTGCAAACAAAGGATACTAATGAATACTAAGGAGTGAACACATTGAGTAAATACAATAACAACAGTGACACAGAAAGACACAGTTACTTACCTCCACACTGTAATCCCTAAGTGGGTCAAACACACTAAAGAAGAAATGTTCCTGAATCCTTGACCAGTTCTTCATCGCATTTCTACAGAGAGTGTTAAGACACCAACACACACAAATAGATCTTAGGACTCCAAAACATGTTTACAGGACATGACATGTTGAACATACTGTCAATGTTACAAATCAGCACAAATAACTGATCCACTCCCTCACCCTGTGCTCTGCATGGCCTCAGCCTGGTTCAGACAGGCCTGGATGACTGTGGCCAGCCCACCAAGAGCACCCGCACCGCCTAGGGTCTCCTCAGCCTCAGCCTTCACTGCCTCCAGACCCCACACCCTCCTCAGGGCCAGCAGGGCATACAGGCGCACGCTGAAGTTATGGCTGAAACACCACTGCAGGCTCACTTCCAGGGCTTTACGCCACTGCCCTGTCTGAAAGAGGGGAGGAAGAAAGAGAGAGGAAGGGAGTAAAAACATTTCATTTGACTGTCAGTAACATTCATTCTACAAATATCACTACAAAGTACCAAGACCAAGACCAATGTGTCCAACATGTGGTCGGGGATCTTTCACCTTGTCTTCAAGTCTGGGCAGCAGGAGGTTCAAGTGCACCAACACAGACAAAAAGGTACAGACACTGGTCTTAGTCTTCTCTTGGTCCTGAAGAGACAGTAGGGAAGGTAGACATTATACTCTCAAACCCCAGACTGTGTGTAAATGTGTGTGTGTGTGTGTGTGTGTATGTGAGACAGTGTCTATTTCTGTGTATGTCCGCTTACACCACTAAAGCAGGCCCAGAACTGGTTGATGTGTGAGGGGTTGTGATAGAGCATGAGCACTATGGCCCACTCTATCAGGTACTTGACAGACGCCTGGTTACTGCTGAAGCCGGCCTCAAAGCTATAGCCCAGTAATGTCCCCACAACAAATTCCTGTAGACAGGCACAAAAAAAAACAAGCTTAGGTGTGACTGTACCAATGAATGCAGGGCTGATGGGGAAGTGAAAAAGGCACTTATGGACAAGCAAAGAGAGAGACAGAGAGAAAGAGAGAGGGAGATAGAGAAGGAAAATGTATATGGATTAAAAAAAGAACACAGGAGCAGAGAGAAACAGATAGAAGAAGAATGTATTCGTGAGGGAGGCAAACAGAAAAACTCAAAGAATGTGAAATGCTTTAAAGAAAAGGATAGAGAGACACGGATTGAGAAAGCAGCCTCACCCTTCTTAGTTTAGGCAGCAGCAATAGCAGGGTCTGCCACACTCTGTTCCTTATGCGATGCTGCAAGGAGTTGCTGTAGTAACGCACTTTAGATTTGGATACTGCCTTATCCTTTTAAAGAGATGGGAGAAAGGACAGGGTTACCAGGGGTTCAGGGAGATTTAGGCTGCTTTTACATTTTGTTCTGATTCAAGCCTGGAAACGATAAGGATATTTGCTATGGTCCCATGATGTAAACAAACCCATATGAGATTCATTGGTTCAAATGAGGTTCATTTGAAATTTCAGTGGAAAAAAATAGTAATATTTCAAAATGTACAGTTACAATTAGTAAATCCCAGCAATACTGATAGATTTCACTGTGTAACCAAACCATTCTAAAGACTGATTAAGAACGATCGATTTGTTCCATAAAAGAGTTTAATTGTCGCTTTCACATATACCCATTCAAACCGTTCTACATTCCACTTGCTGGTAGGTGTGAAAGCCCCCCTATTTACTCAAACCAGCCAAACAAAAACAAAATCTGTTGCTCAATGATTCACGGTACCTTTTCAACTAATCGCAGCACCAGCTTCTCCATAAGGGTTTGATGGAGCTCAATGGACGGCTGAAGGTGGCTGAGGAAGGCCAGCACAGACACACGTGGGAACTGCTCGTCTCGGTTGTCGCTGACAAAAAAAAATGACAGCACAATGCCTTTACTGGATCTCTCACACAGCAAGGACTCCAATAACACCTCATATGCCATTGCCACGGAGACAACAATGTCTTCGGTTACTTTTGCAGTTCATGGTGTGATGGTGTGAGGGAATAACTACTCAAAACGGTGAGGACAGACAAAAACATGGACAGGCGGGCACACTTGCACTGGTCCTTGCAAGTCCCAAGCTGGGAGTGGCTCACCTTGAGATGGCCATGTTTGCAGCACATTGGGGCCCAAGCTGCTCCACATACACCTGCACTTCCTGTATCAGCCTGTGAACATGACCTTACTGTCAGCACTGCTAACTCAACTAGGTGCATTGGACAGCAATGATGGGAGAGGATACGAGACAAGTCAAACAGATTCATGTAATTTAATGAAATGAAAATGAATGGAGCAGTCTTGAATTTTATCCAAACAAATTTCTAAATTACCAAAAAAGAGGTAGAATAGATTCAGTGCACTCACACATTACACAATGAAATTGATAAGAAATATGAACCTCTGGTCTCTGCGGAACACAGTCCCATGCAAACACGCTTCTGTCAGGATGTCCAGGTGCATGAGGGCGCTGGAGAACCGCTTATCATCCCCAGGTCCATCTCCTGCCTCAGAGGAGAGCCAGGTGTGGCAGCAGTGGCTGATGAGTGTGTTAAACACACCTGACTTGACCTCTGACAGCTCCATCAGCTCACAGCTTATCTAGATGATAAAACAAAACGCACATTTTTCAACCAACACCATTATATAACATACATTGCTTCCTTACACAGCTACCTTTGTCTCAGTATTAGGGGGCCTTCCCCAATTCAGTGTCATCATCCCTATTGCTTTTACTCTCTCACTCTTTCTGTTTTTACTGACCTGCTGTATGAGTGTGGTCAGTCTGGGTGCCTGTTCTGGGGTCAGCTCCAGGGCAGCCCTGTGGAATGCCAGCCGTACAAACGCCTGAAGCACTGGCCAGAAGTCATTAGCATTGCTGCTCAACCCCTGCAACACCTTCCAACTGAGAGCCACTGCCTCCACACAGAGAGACTCCTCACAGATCGCCATCTGGTGGACAATTTGACAATTTTAATATTAAAGGCCCACTATGCAACATTTTTCATTTAATTAATCCGTTTCATACTGTTTAGGATGCTAAAATGAGTCATTACACGGCGAACGAAAGGTGTAGAATGCGCCACCGTGGCCAATAGCGGTAGATACAGCACTTGCAATGTTCAGCAGCGCGGACCGCCTCCAATAGAATGCAGTGCAATACAATGCAATACAGCGGGCTTTAGAGGGAGCTCGTGAGAGAGAAAAACAGAATGTTGCTTAGTGCCGGTTTAAGGAATCATAATAAGAAAAATATTCCTATCCATCCTATCTTATTCAATTGTATCCAAATAGGTTTCATCTGGGGTTTTCTACTCCTATTAGTGTAAAAGTTTGAGATATAGGGTGGGTCTACCATAAATGAAGCACTCACATGACATTCAATGAAATAGTTTTGGGCAAGACTGAACCATGTATGTGGAACAAGCTCATTAATCCTGCACAGCCATAGTGGACTGTATAGAGCACACCTGTGGCAGTACAGCGGCCATGAAGTCCAGCACAGGCAGCACCAGGTTGCTGGGCAGCAGAGAGAGGGCCTCCACTGCAGCCTGCAGGGCGACACCAGCCCCTGGGGCCGTCAGAAACACACCAGCCCGCTGCAGGACGCTCACGCAGGCCCACTGGTCACGGATGAACTGGGCCACAACACGGCCCCAGTCTCGCTGCATGGGGCTGTCATCAGTGTCACTGCATAAAGAGAATAACACATTACTCAATCATTCCTATACAATGCTGAACACACAAATGAAGTTTGTTGAGAAATAGCACAATGATGTGAATAATGCAAGTAATTCTAACATCCTGGTTGTTTCTTATACTATAAACCGAGATAAGGGAAAGAGAAAGAAAAAGAGGCAGACAGAGAGAGAGAGATTTGTATCCTGCATACCTTGCAGAGGCCGTGGGCTTTAGCAGAGCTTGGTTGAGGTGCTCAGGGCGGGAGAAGTACTCTCTGAGTGAGTCTAGAGGCAGGCTGCCATGAAAGGCTCCGCTCTCCGCCACCTGACACAACAGAGACAGCGCTGCCATTGCCACAGCCCTCTGCACTTGCCCACGCACAGAGGGCACCTGTCAAAACACACATCCATCCAAACAGACAAGACACACGCATGCACACACTGATGAAGAGAACTCTCATTAACACAGCTTAGGATATGTTTATGCTATGAGTCACATTCCCAGGGAAACCAGAAAAAAAAAATCAAGACAGCAGAAGCACTATATCCATGTAACCTCTATATCACACTCTATGAACTTTGATAAGCAATGCGTAATAATCTGAAGTGAGACATCTTCTCTGGATGTGGTCTGTGTGTGAACATGGAGTACCTGCTCAGCGGGTTTCCTCAGGACCTGCAAGCTGCCCTCACAGAAACTGGGGAAGAAGCTCTGTTGCATGTTGCCCCGGTACCACGGCACCTTGCCAAAGTCCTGCAAGAACTCTCTGAGCACAGCCACATACAACCCTGCCCGCTCTATATCACACACCTGAAGTTACACAAGAAGGGAAAGAAACAGAAAGAAAGAAAACGAGAAAGAAAGAAATAAAGAATGAAAGGAAAGGGAGACAGAGACAGGACAAAAACAAATCAAGCAAATCAAGTATGTAACTGTATCTGCTGGCACATGAACATAGACTGTAAGAACAGTCAGTAAGGACGTATGAAAAAAGTTTAGGTTTAAGGAAATACAGTATAGTGCAGAAGTTGCATTAGAGGTCACCTCCTGTAGCTCTCCAGTCATTCTGCGGGCAATAAAGGTCTGAACAGACTCCACCACACTCAGCACTAGAGCTGTAGCTGCTACACCGTCAGCTGAGAAAGTGAAACAGGACCACAAACAATGATGGAGCCACACACAGCAGAGTGAAAACATAAAACACACACACACAGCCCTCCACACACACCTCCCACACACACACACACACACACACACACACACCTGGGCTGGTCTCTGGGCCTACGCCTGTGCATGTCCTCTGTAGCTGGAGAAGGCGCAGAAGCAGCTGCAGGCTCTTGTCACTCTTGCGCAGCGGCATGTAAAGGCTGGTGCTGAGCCGGCGCAAAACGTCCACCAGGGGGAGCAGTAGGTGCTCCAGGGCCTCCTGAATATTGCTATTGCCCCCAGCACTACGGCTCTCCTCCATGTCTGCCCAGAGGAGGATGGTGAGGGCCAGGTGGTCCGCTTCTCCTCTGTCTGGCAGGCTGCCTGTCTGCACTAAAAGACACAAGTAAAAAAACAATAATAATGTGCTGTCATTTAGTGCTGTCACACACTGATCTTTTCTTCCTCACATACTTTACAGCTCAGTTTTATTGATATGCTGTAGGGTCACATTAGGGTAGCATAACACCTGTAACATTAGATGTATATATTGCACCTCCCGATTCTGTTGCGAGGGCAAACAGCTAATACCTCATTTAAAACCCTATGACCATACACTCACCTGCACTGGCTGGTATGGTGAGAAAAGCCTCCAGTCTATGCTGGATGTAGGTTTTCATGGACTCCACCGCTGTGGGCACACACGTCAGCTCAGCCATCTCTGGTGGAATAACAGTGCCTGATCTCCCCACGGCTGATGTGAACTTGTCTTCATTATTTATCAACCAGTCACACACCTGAGAATATCATATTTAAAACATGCTAAGGAATAAAAAGTCCACACAACCAAATACATTTTTTTTCTACAAGAGACAAAAAGTGATACTCCTGAAATTGTGAAGAGATTTGAATATTGGCAACATATTTTAAAAATTTTACCTCTTTCCATAATGTGGTTCCTGGACACAGGGACTCATCAGAACGAAAGTGAACCAGGAGACTGAACACCTCTTCCAAAGTCACAGTTTGCTTCAAAAGAGACAGAGGGAATGGACTGAATGAACACAAGGTGTACATACATACTGTATGCAAATTCAAAGAATTACACTACTGCTCAAATGTTTGGGATCACTTGGGAATGGGATTACTCTTTGTTGCTCTCATTTAAAAAGTGCCCACATTAGGCATTCTTAAGCATTCAAGGACATTATGCTTTGTTTCTTTGCAATGTTTTCTAGTAATACCAATTTCATTAGTGTTTCTGTGTTAGTGGCAAGTGTTTCATTAGTGTTTCTGTGTTAGTTGCAAGCGGTAGTGTAGATCACACATCGCAGTTAATTTCCTGCCAACCAAAGTCATAACGCTAACCCCTCATCCCCTTATTTCACATCAAAACATATTCATAAACATTATATTTGAGCATAAAGTCTGATACCACATCTGTGAGGGAGAGGGCACTGTGGAGCAAGAAGCACTGAGCAGCACCTCTGAGCAGAACCTGGTGAGTGATCATAGTGCTTCGTAGAACTTCTCTGCAAAACACCAACACATAACTCAAGGGTAATGAGAAAACCTCTGTAAATGTGTCTAGTGTACAAGACTCCTAACCAGTGAAAGCAGTTTAAAGCACTCAAAATCTTCCACACAAAACTTGTCAACCATTCAGCCATGTGTGAATGTTTGACTGGCAGTAATATTCAGTAATACTGTAGCTCTCCCCCATAATCAATCCCCCTCACTCAAGTTTGGATTCATACTACCTGAGTGCCTGCAATCCGTCTGGATTTAGCAGTGGGCAGGGTGGAAGCTGAGCTAGGGCCTGGGACAGAAAGAGCAGGGGGACTGCACACCAGTGCCGAGATCCCAGCCGCTGGACCAGCTGTAGAAGGACAGAGCCTGGAAAACAACAGAGTGTTTAAAACAGTATTGGTACTGTTCAGGACTGCATACAGGCCTCATCAGTTTGTGTACAGACTGCAGAGTCTGCAGAGACGATTCACTAGCACTTCAAATCAAGTCCGTTTTAAAATAACTTTAAAAATGTGACATGTTTCACAATAAGACTGTTAAAAGAGGTTTAAAAACTTCTTAGCTTGCCTTTGTTTTCTTTGGGCAAAGTGTTGAAAAAGCTGACAAAAAACTGCTGGAGTTTCTTTCCAATTTCAGGACACTCCCCAACAATTTGATTTGTTGACCTACAAAAAAAAAAAGACATCAGAAGTAATTACATCATACCCAATAAAGCGCATCAGCATCAAATATCATAATGTTATTTTTTCTATTGTAATCCAACCTGTGGTAGAGAGTGCTATCAGACAAGACATCCATGAAAGGACCAACAATAAACTGAAAAAAAAAAACACATTAAATTCAGAACATCACAGAAACCAGTGAATAAATCATTTGTATGCAGTAAAGGGAGGTATCAAACCTGTGAGAAAGCCAGGGCAAATCCTGGACTCGTTAACAACTGCAGCTCCAGCAAGTGGTACACTCCTTCCTTCATCACTGCCTTGTTCTCACTGTGGAACATGCGCTGATATACACACAGCAACCACGAAGGGTGCACCAAGGGAACACCTTAGAAAGATATATGATATGAGAAAGATACACACATGATTTGCGCATAGAATAATAGGCGGGATTGGGGAAGAATATTAAGCAGGGCCTGAGTAGGCTGTGGGACTCTCACCATTTTTGTCACTTGCTGTTGTTTCAATTAGTATGTTACACCGGTTTAGTACAGGACGCACTACATGAATCTTTAAAAAAAAAAAAAAGAAAACATGCACCAATAATTTTATCCATATTACCTTAGGATTAATGTTATGGGTATTTTTGTTTTGCTTATGCATCCCACGCTACCTGATTTTCTTCCAAAGTCTCCATCACCAATACATAATCCTGCCAGAATCTCTGCAGTATTTGCTTTCTGCTGGGTATCCAAGTGAAAAAGCACATATCTACACCAGGAACATGTGACTTTGATTCTGCCAGACAGGAGAGGAACATGTGTCATATTCCACATTTGTGCAATAACCTATGTGAAGGACCTCTGGCTGATCAGTGTAAGAAATTTCATTAGGGTTCATCTCACCTTCCTCTGGTTTAGATCTGAAGTCCATGTTCTGTGTCTCAGACAGAGCAACACATTTCTTCAACAAGTACAGGGCTCGCTTGCGTGCCACGTTATCTATGTGAGTCAGTCCGGACTGAATAATTTCCCAAAACGACTGAGAACATCTGAGGTCTGGGCCGTAGTTATGATGTTCATTTGGTAGGGAGATTTCAGCAGGTGGAAAGAGGTAGTCTGACACGGCAGTCAGGAACAGCATTGTCCGAGCTGTCACGGTCGAATTCTTTTCGCTATGATGCCAGCGACATATCTGCAGACATAGGGGATGGAGGATGTTTCCTCTACTTCCGTTCTGAACACAGTTGAGAAGTCCGAAAAAAACCCGAACGAGGATTTTAGACACCCTTTCATCTGAAAGGACTTTCACTGCTGAAAGAATGCATGATGTCAATTTCACTATTAGCTCCGGGTTGGAACTCAGTGAGGGTAAAGTAACCAAAATTGCCAGAACCTCTACTGCTACGTCAATATCAAACCTTTCTTGGGTCTGGGTGTCATTCTCCCCCAAACTCTGAAACGCCGACAAGGTTATAAGAGTCAGTTTTTCCACTTCTACGGTGTCCCTCAAGAGAGCTAGACAGCTGCTAAGCAGGCGACTGAGAGCATGAAGCATCTTAATGCCGGACTCGTTTTTATGTAAATTATTTTCTGACAATTGTCTTAAAAGCGGTATACATCTTTCCCACAAAAGAGCTCTCACTTTGCTCAATAACTTCTCCCGACTCTCCTCTGAGCTTTGCATATGAACTGCGTCCAGCAATATGGTAATTGCCTCAACCCTTTCTAAATCAGGCCACGAGTCTAACGGCCAAAGAAACGAGTCTAAAACCATACAAGTGCTGGGGCAATTCGTTAAAAATTCATTTATCAGAAGAGAAGACATTTTGATACATCTAATGTGAACTCCACAAACTCCTCTCTAACCCACGCGTTCCCCAGTATAGGACTTCCGGACACAAACAGTCACATTCAACACACATGCGCAGACTGATAATGGAGCTCGTTACGTCAGCGCCCACAGTACCTTGCTGAATTCAACCAGGGGGCGATCGCGAGCGATTAGGCTACATGGTGTGGAGACTGATAGCCTGAGCGCTTTGGGTAGGTGAAAGTAAATAGAACAAAAGCACCTTTGCCAAAATCAGATATGTATCTCCTGAGCTGGAAGCATCCTCTTAATACATATATAGTCAATATCTGGCATTTTTTACTGCAATAATATAATGCAATGAGCCACATCTACCAACTAAACAAACTTTCTGTGAAAAGTCTGGCAATGCTGAATAAGATAGGCTATCGAATATTTATAATAATTTTGGTATGCACCTCATGGCTGCACACTAAAAATCTCTGCATACAATACAAATATAAATATGCTAGTTGGATTTGTTTCATTGACTGTATTAAATCACACCTACATGCTGTAGGCTACTAAATAGTATAGGTTAGTATGTTAAATCCTGGTACTGGCAAAAAATATATCAGCTGTCCACTGGATTTACCTAATCCTAAGAGTATACAGGAATGTACTAATAGAGAGGTATGGAGAGGAGACAGGTTTCAGTTAATATCATATCATCTAGATGTAAGAGTTTTTATGACATTCATAATTTCTTAATTAAACAAAACGTGCAATATTTCCCCCCTATTCACCAGTATTATAAGGGTTGATTTATAATCAACACAAACATGCAAAAATGTAAAAACAACTGTTGCAATCCGCAACGCATGTGATATGATGGGAGTTAATAGAAGCACACCCAACAACTTCCTGTCAGCCTGAAAATATGGTGTAATTGAAAACTGGATTTTAAATGGGTTATGCTGCCATTTTGGGTAATGCATTAATTTTCCATCTCCCCTTGAGTTAAACAGTTTAGTTTTACCTTCATCCAGCTGTACTGAGTCTGAAGGTAAGTAACACTAGCACCAGTCTAGCATGTATCATTGAACTGAATTGAATTTTATTTATACAGCGCCCTGTACAATAGTCTTGTCTCATGGTGCTTAACCGCAAAGACTCCCCTTGAGCAACAGGTACAAGGAAAAAACTCATGACTAAACGAGCTTACCCAACTCACCAAATGTGCAATTAGCAGTCACTCAAAGAGCAATTGGTCGATGGTATATTAGAACTTTGTATATTGGAGCAAGGCCTTTGAGGGCTTTATATATTATGAGTTTTTTAATGAATTAAAAAGTGAGGATAGGTGAGATATGCGGTGCCGTTTTGTAGGTTTTTAAAGCAGGTATAACTACACCAAGAGAACAGTGAACTACTATAATTGAGCCTAGCGGTAACAAACATGTGTATTCATTTTTCTGCAGAAACAAATGGAAATGAAGCTCTCCAGTGTGCGCATCATTAATACTTTCTTTTCTCCATTTTTCTGCATCCTCAAAGTTTAGGGCTTTTGTAATCCAAACAATGTTTCATAGGTGAAAATGAAAGTGCTATCCTGGTCAATGAATACCTGAGATTATACCATTACCATCTTGCTCAGAAGTGATTAAAATGTTTCCATGTCTTCCCTTATTCTATAGTTGCGAAGTGTACTAAGATGGGACAATGGGAATTAAATTTTTTTATGCAATTGGGTTGCCCCTTGAGTCACAAATCTGCCCAAGGTTTCTTCTTTGAATAATTACTATTACTAATTACTATTACTTTTTCTTGCCCCTATTGCTCTTGGGTGAGTTTAAACTAATTGAAATCTTGCCATCTTCTAGGCTGATATGACATGAAACGACTCTCTCATTAGAATTAAAATCATGCTCAAATGTTCATTTTTGGCTTTAATGACAGATCCTGCATTTAATCACACAACGAATGGACTTGTTTAATATACCAATTTGTTATTTACAGAGTATACATTTGGCAGGTACTGCACATAGTCTTATTTATGTTGTCTAATCCTCCCTATAAGTAAGGCCTACAATGGCAGGCTCACCCCAAACAAATTGGGGATTAAACAGAAAACAGTAAACAAGATGTTTAGTATTCAGTAGAAATGATTGATTGGACAGCAGTAGGCGTGTGTGTGTGTGTGTGTGTGTGTGTGTGTGTGTGTGTGTGTGTGTGTGCGTGTGTGTGTGTGTGTGTGTGTGTGCATGTTCAGAGGTAAGTCTGTGGTAAGGCAAAGCTTTTCTCTTTTATAGTCCTTCACATCCCTTGACTTCACTACTCCAGAGACTTTGCAAATTCTGCATAGTCTATGTAGCCATCATTGTTTTTGTCATCGTCACGCAAAACATCATCAATAAGGCGTATTAAGTCCTCCTCTTTCATTGGCTGACTGTTCTCTCCTTGTTCCTGGTTAAGAAGCAAATAAAGATGTCAAATAAAGAGGTCAATGTGATGCACAAGTCAAAGAACATTATGCTCACTAATCCTATTTACAAGTGCATACAAAGAACTCTGAAAACCAATATGTTGTACTTATAGCGGTTTGTCACTTTGGCTACAAACAAAATGTATCTTATCTTTTCCCAACGTCACCTGTTCCAGGATATACCCTTTGTCACACCGTACAATGTAGGCCTAGACCAATAAAATGTTCTGTCTGAAGATGCTCCTGTTACAGTAATTGACAAAACTATCATACCTCTTTGTGCACATGTGAGATGGCTGTGGCTAGCTCCAGCCCGTCCAGCAGGTTGTTGCCATCATAGTCATGCATCTTAAAGTAGTGCAACTGCAGCTCCTGAGGAGACATGTCAGACTCCGGCTTGTCAATCACACCCTCCAGGTGCTCCATGATGTGACTGATGGGAGACAAAAACATGATTGAAATTCCATAATTGCTACAATGTGCTACTCTCTGATCTTCCTTGTGGGAACTGTCTCTAAACACATAGTTTTCCCTTTCTTGTGGCTGTATTTAGCCTTTTCTCCTTGAATGCTGTGTTTTCATTTTTTTCAGAGAAAGATCTGCATTGCTGTAAGCAGATGCCCTAAAGAACTACCATGGCAACCACATATCAGGCTCTGGCTTTGATTAGACAAACTGCCCATGGTAAAAGGGGTTCATGGATCCATTAAACTAATGTTCTAGTTGGCTTCATTAAAGGTAAAAGGAAAAATGCATCATGTTTACACAAAGAATGGTGACACAATAAATGGTAGGCTAGCTCTCATCACTGGTTTTGACACAGATGTCACCAGACAAAATTACTAAAACTATCAAACACAGAAAAAAACATGATGTAGATGTGACTGTGTAACGTGGCAGGATATGTGCTAGTTTAGAGTTTACTGAGAAGTATTCAGGTTCAGATGATCAGTATCTGTACCATCACTCTTAACAGGAGTAGACTTTTGTATTCTCAATTGGTATAATTTAGTAGAGCTTAAAACGCATAAATATTATTGTCATCCTTGATTGTGATTTTGCTTTCCTATATTTAAAAAAAAAACAAGTGACTCACTCTTTATCCTGCACCATGTTCTTATCCAAACGCACATTGGCCCGAGTACTCTCATCACCGGCCTGTTGCTCTCCATGGGAATAGATTGTCGGTAGGCAGAAGGAGGTTAGAAGTAAAAGGCTCCAAATAAAGCTCGTTACCCTGCTGCCGTTTGAGCATCTTAACGTCATTGTCCCACTGTCTGTGAAAAGCTAGAAACAACATTCAGCTCAGCGATGCGCAAATGTTTGCTCAAGTCAAGCTGACATCTGGACTCGACAGAATATTAACAGTTAGTAGCCTAGACTAAAAACCTGCCATGTGCACACAACTAAACTGCATTTAAAGGAATACATTTAACTATTTACTTAAAAACAAAAACAACAAGTAACGTTAGGCTAGATAGACAGAAGATCAATTGTGCTTCCATACACTTTAATGATACATCTACTGTCACCAAGATCTTTTAGAACTAGCTTCATCAACCCTCTCATCAACCCTCGCTGTCACCGCCTTATAGAATGATAAAGACCATTGATTTATAAACTTGAATCAACGTGCATCAGCAATAATCGAGATTTTCGTAACATAAAAATTGTTGTCCTAGCGTGCTCGATTTGAAGAACTTTAACTAAATTCTGCATACGCTGGACACAGAGCGATAATAAACGGAGCCAGTCTGGTCACAGCTCACTACGGGGAGGGAAATGCTTAAATAAACACACTGTGCTCACTATAAATTAAAATTCAACTGAACTATCCTCAACAAATAATCTGACATTACCTTCTGTAAATCCTTCTTCCGACTACCCTTGGTCCGCTTTGCTTGCCGTAGTTCATCTACGTTAACCGCATGGACACGACAGCTAAATTGTGATTGGATGTTCGTTGTACGTCAGTCAGTGAATAACTGAGAGTTCAGTGTAGGTGGTTTTCTCAGTCACTTACTAATCCATGTCCAACTGTTCACTTTGCAAGTGATGCCTGTCTAAAGTACTTCTGCTTGTTGACGGACTATATCGTCAGCAAACCCATGCGTAAATAATGGCCCACTTTCACCGAGAAAATGAGACTGCCAGAGCACTTTTCCGAAGACTGGAGGTTCTGTTTGGTGTCACATAGCTAGAACCCTGTGTACTGTAGCCTAGATGGCTCGAGTTTGTGTGTATTGCGCATAGATGTGCGTGCTGTGAGGAGCATCAGCTGTGAGAGTTGTCACCCACTAGCCTAGTTCCACCCATTAGTCATAGACTATGCGCTTGCACTTGACCGTATATGAAATCTATTCGACAGCATGGAAATGTGTAGCATTACGTCCTATTAGGATTCGGCAATGCGGATTCAGCGGAAACATCCCAGGTGCGGGTCTATATAGACATAGAGCAATAACTATGATCATTTTCCGTGGGGCGGCGCTGTTCAACTTCAAACTAGGCCACATTTTAGGTCACAGTTCTGCTTTATTAATGAAACAATTAGGATAGCTGGTCAAAGTCAATTAAATGATGTAGCCCATGCTTATAACAAAACATTGTGTTGAGGTAATTGGATTTAACAGCTGAATTTTAAAGTGTCAATATGCTACAAAATAAATTGTGCCGCATGGGCTAGGAGAAAGAACACTAGAGACCAGCTAGTCTAAGCTTTGGTAATTGATCTAGTTAGGCGACTATGATGAGGACGCGCAGTTAATCCTGGACAAGCTCTTGGGTACTTCAGGGATAATATAATATAAGGCTACTTTAAACAGGACTATCATGTTCTTTTGAAGGTCAGATAGCAATGACCTAAAATGTATATTCGCCTATTAAATATTATTTCAAATTGCGCATATTTATGAATTTGGTTTTACCATAACCTCCGCAGTCGTATTGGTATATACAAAATGTATAAAATGTAGGCCTAATTTAATTCTCATTTATTAAAAAATACTATGAATGAAAATCAATGAAAATTATAGGAACCCTAATGTCCAGCCTCATAATTGTAGGCCTATCAGCCAGCCTAATCATTGAGAAATATCAATAGCCTAGCCTATTTTTGTTCGGTCGGCCTACTGCAGTAAGCAAAAAAAAAAAAAACAATAACAAAAAAAAAACGTTACACCTTTCAAGCAATTCACAATGATACTCCAAAATGACCAGTTTTACGCTCGTGCTTATCAGTAGGAATCTCTTCAGTTCAATCCTGATCTAGGATACCGGGATATTGCGCACGCACATGCTCAGTTAAGTTAAATGTTTTCTTCCCCTTCTCTTATCACTTCACAGTCCGCCGTGACTCCACTTGTGTCGGGAGAGTACAGCCAACGAGACATGACCGCCCGAATATCCTTTTCGCAATATCGGTTAGAAGCTGAGATCGAGAAATATCGCGCAGAATGTCAATGGGATAAAATGCCATCTATGGTGGAACAGCTGGCAGCAGCTCGCTTTCATGACGAAGGTGAGTGAGCGCTCTACCTACCTGTTGCATGGCTGTTGAACCTCTCGGTGTGCATTCCCGGGGAGAGGTATGACAGTTGTTCCGCCTGACTTGGACTTTGCACTTTTGTCATAGCACTGTCAAATGCTCAAAGCGGCTATTTTGACCAAGAGGAGGACAATCAAAGAAATAGTTTATGCTATATATCTGATTACAGTTTGTCACAGGGACCAGGGAGTCATTTGGAAGAAATAAAGACTTTTATTGATTACTCGTGCCATCTCTATTATCTGTCATTCTAGGCATCCTGTGACAACTTGTTCTGTTTTTTTTGCTTTTTCATTTTTGTCCTGTGACAGAAACAGCTTCGGCAGACTTGACCCACAGCTTGGTGGCAGCTTGTATTTGTTATTATGACCAAAACTATACCAGTCATGTGATCATTCAAAGGAAGCAAGTCCACCTGTGTCCACACTGCTCTCTCTCTCTCTCTCTCTCTCTCTCTCTCTCTCTCTCTCTCAAAAATTACACTAACAAAAAAACTATTTATTAGGAAAGACCAGCTGCTGTGACACTTGTGTACTACACAATAGGCCTACTAATGTCATCTCGGAATGTCTGTCTGTGTTTACCACCAATAAAAAGGGGAAGGTTCAAAAATACAGGAGGTTTTAGCAATTGAACAGTTCCGGGTGTTGAAGCTCTTCTTTTTGGTAACAGTTTGCAAAACGCTTATCCAGGCTTTGTGAATTAAGCAGCTGTTTAGGCAGCCATTCAAGGACAGCCATTTCACAACCCACCCAATTCAACAGTGGTCCAGGGAGCTTGAGGTCAAGAATGAGTTAAGACATCACTGTAAGAGGGAAAGTGTTTAAGACTCTGAAAGTTTTTCATAAACATATTTCTGGATGAGCTTAAAGTTTACCTTCAACTCCTTTTAAAGGGTTGTCGATAAAAATGTTGCATAAACATGAGAGAAAATATCACTGCTGTTAGGATAAAAGCTAAACATTTAGTAAAAGGTAGATGCACAGGCTGAATGTTCTTTATTAAACAGGAACTGTCCTTTCATAAATGTGTTTACAAGACAGGAGCCTAGCAGAAGAAAAAAAAGTTTTCTTCTAGTTTTAGTCAGAAGCAGGCAAATTACAGGTGAAGAAGAATTGTGGGAAATGTAGTACAATAAGTTAGATGCCAACCCAAATAGTGGATAATTCAGGACTATCTGGCACTGCTCTGCTATAAAGACCTACTGTATGTGTGGTTATTACAAGAGGTTCATGTCCATTAAGAAGAACCTGCCTGTCAGTAAAGCAAGTAGTTATGCACCCACAGCTTTTGTGGAAGTGGCATGGATGGCAAATATAGGCATTCTTCACAAGGTATAACATCAGTCTGCAATCATCAATCATAAGTTGAGAAGCTTTTTAAGTAATTTCAGGTTTTAGTTCTGTTGTTTTTCTTTGATTTGGTTATTTGTGGGTGGGATGTGCTTTCTATTCCTATAGAGGCCTAGTGTTTATACATATTATGTGCATTTGTGTGTGTGCACAGATGACTATGGCACATTATTGCTGGCTGAAAGCTTGCTGGAGGAATGTCTTTTGGAGAATGTGAGTCTATTGAGAAGCTCAACCCCCTTGACAGACCACTCGCACCCCAAACTGGCCCGTGCCAAAGCACACCTCAACAGTGTTCTGAGCCGAGGGCGTCTGGAGGTGTGTACTCGTTTGTGTGTGTGTGTGTGTGTGTGTGTGTATAATTTTGTTTTGTTCTTTGTGGCTCTAGGTGTATATTTGTTTGTGGCTCTGTGTATTGTTCATTGGCTATTCTAATAGAATGTTCATGCGTGTCTGTTTCCAACTGTCTGTATCTAGCCAAAGTATTTTAACGAAGCCCTCCTCCTCATGGCCAAAGTGCATTATGCCCAGGGCCGTTTCCGTGACTCCCAGGGCATGTGTGCCCGGGCAGGCATCGATGAGCTGATGCGTGATGATCGGCCCCTCTACCACCTGCGCCTCCTGGCCGAGGCTTTTGTCATCAAAGGTAACATCTCCACACTTTCCTGGGCACACACAGAGGATGTATGGACACTGGCTGTTCAAAACTATGATGCTATTTAGTACAGATGGAGAAAACAATGCTGAAGAAAGATCCCATGCATGTGTTGTGAGCTGTGAATGGTTAAGATGTGATGCTGTTGTTTGCTTTTGTGGATTTGTGTTCAGAAGGTTAATGGAGTTTAATGATTGGAGGCTAGGTCATTTTGCTGATGCAGTTGAGTGATGAGTGATTATAACATAACAAGAAGAAACATAATGAGATAAGCTAATTGCTGGGATTTGTGGCGATAACTTAGGACAGTGGAAATTGTTTGATTGAAATGTCAGTTAGCTTTAGCAAATGTGAATGTGAACTTCTTCTTAATTGTACTGAGCGCATGCACAGTACCACTTAGTTCACTCTTTGTTTGCACATAGTATTTTGTTGTGTGGAGGTGAGTGTGCTCACCTGTGAGGGAGTGGGAGTATCCCATTACCGCATATTAGTGTGTAACATTCATGAGCTAGTTTTACCACACAGACTCATCAGAGGTACAATAAATATACACACCTCACTTGACTATTTGCATCTGGACAATTGTAACTCACATTTGCTATTAAATACATAGCATTGGCCCCAGCTGTGGCGCAACTGGCTGGGGCACCTGCACCGTACACCAGCGACCTGGGTTCGATTCCCGCCCCGTGGTCCTTTCTGGATCCCATCCCTGCTCTCTCTCCCATTCACTTCCTGTCTCTCTCCACTATCCTATCAATAAAATAATAATAATAAAAATACATAGCATTAATAACCTTTGTGATCCAATGCCTTGAGCATTGATATGGAGGAGTGGAGAGCATACCTCCTATAATGTAAAATACAGAAGATTTTATAAGGGAGGAGGTTGTTTTTTTATTATTATTATTTATTTCACAACAATGTATTAGGCTATTATTTTGCATTCACACTATGTCCGTGATCAGTCAGTGCATTCACACTATGTCAGTCAGTGAACACACTACACCTGGCTCAGTTTCCAGTGTAAAATCTGGATTATTGGTGCTTTTGTTCAGTGGGTGTATTTGTTCTGCTCATGTATAATACATTACATGTGTACAAGTCCATAATGGTAACTGGTGGCACAAAAAATCTGTTTAAAACAGGTTAGTTACTAAATGTTTTTGTTATGCCAGAACAATTAGGAAATTGGAACTTAAATTTGGGACTTTTCCAACTGAGAATGTCAACCTCCTGGATTTTTTAAAAATTATTTTGAGGTTGTCTAGTCAGAGCATTCAGACACTTGACATGGAATAATTTTCAGAGTTTCAACAACAAATATGACATCAGGGCAAAGCAGAAGCACCTGCTAACTTTCAGAGACTGGGTCCTCATAGCCCCTTTACAGCACAACATAAACAGAGCCAAACTAAATAATCATGAGAACACAGGAAACTCAAAAAACTGGAATGTAACATATTCAAATGCTGCCACGAGTTTCCCATTGAATCAATTAAAACAAGAGCCAAGAAACACAAAATAGATCCTCTGGATCCTCTCCACTAGGTAAATTAAGAAACAGATTGTCTGTGCTCTATGTAATAAAATGTGAACAAGAATGGGGGAAGGCTAGACTATTGCTTGTGTCCTTATTGGGATTTTTTTAGCTCTAACCCAGGAGGAAAGATTGCGCCAGGCTGTTTTAGGACAACTATGACTCAATAGCTTTCCAGGGTAAGACCAGAGGCCTATAGTGAACTTCCCTCTGTTTTTCTAGCCTTAGTCAGCGCGCCTTAGGAAGCATCGGGTCACTCGCTTGACTACAAAACCACAAACAAATAAACATTCAAACTGTGTGTGTGTGTGTGTGTGTGTCTGTGTGTGTGTGTGTAATAATGTCTCTCTGAGAAACACAGAATGCTCCCATCCCCAATGAGTGAGCCAAGTTATTGCCTATTTAGTCTAGCTCAGTTTACTAGTCTAGCTCAGTTTAGAACAGAGTGAACTATAAAAAATATTAGGTTGAGAGAGATTGAAATTGTCCTTACGTTGGCATAGCTTCAGTAAAAAATAAGGTTACAGAAAAATAGCACACTCCTATGCATATTTGTTTTGTTTAAAATCATCTTGACCTTATGGCATTCACTATACACTACAATGTTATCACATAAAACAAATATTCACACACAGTGTGCAACAATTTTTTCTACATTTTAACCAGAGGTCATTACCTCGTTTAAATGCCTTTGGTGTGTGCTAGGACAAATAGCTTTCCTCTGGCCAGTAGTTTCTGTTGGTGTTAAATTCATTTTAGCTCTCACACTCCCATACTGGCCTACTCCCACTGAGATGCACTCCCTAACCTCCACCAACCTCCTAGAGAATGAGTCCTCCCATATAGCTATCTTACTCTGAGGCAGGGGGGTCTGGGGACAGGCCAGGGGGTGGCTGTTGGACGAGGGAATTGTCATGTACAAACCCCTCCTATTGTCCCACACAAATTAACTGAGAGAGAAAAGGATGCAGGCATGTGTGTGCTCATCCATGTTTTTTGTGCTGTTGCAGGCGTGTGTGTGTGTGTGTGTGTGTGTATGTGTGTGTGTATGTGTGTGTGTATGTGTGTGTGTGTGTGTGTGTGTGTGTGCGTGCGCTCGTGTGTGTGTGTGTGTGTGTGTGTGTGTGTGTGTGATTTATAATGGACTCTGCTTGGCAGATGCCTATGTTCATTAGATTAGTGTTGGATTGGAGTTCCTCTCCAGTGGACCTCTGTGTGTTTTTCCAGATATTAATAACCATCTTCCCATGCCAGAGAAGTATGAGAGACCACACACATACGCATCCACCCACAGCCACACACACACACAGGAAAGGAAATATCTATCTGCCTGTTAAAAATAATTTTGGGCCATTTTACATAAATATTTGAATGTGTGGCACATCACCACTGCTTCTCTCTTGTGCTTTTTCCTCTTTTTCTCTTTCTTCCCCTTTCTCTCTCTGTCTTTTTCTCTCCCTTTCTCTCTCTCTCTCTCTCTCTCTCTCTCTCTCTCGCTCTCTCTCTCATGCTCTGCGTCGTTCTCTCTGTCTGTCTCTGTCAGGGTTGTCTCTTGACCATCAGGCCATGTCTGCTGCTTCTCGAGTGCGTCTGTCAGAGAGAGATGAGGAGTGTCTCTCCTGCTACCTCAGAGCCTGTGACACAGCACTGCTGTACCTGCAGGAGTTGGATAAGGTGTGTGTGGGTGTTGTGTAAGAAGAACCATTCCTGTGAACTCTTTATTGCCACCACCACTCCTGTGAACATTTTACTGGCGCTCATGTTAATTGACCACTATTTGTTGACATTTTACAATATACATAAGCTTGCCTGAATGCCCATAGTCAATGTAAGAGAGAGAGATTAGATAAGGCAAACCTTTTGCTTCAATGCCTTGCTGGTTGTAGGCAAAGTTTTCAATACCCATACAAAGTTTGTATTTGACCCCTGGAAACATTTGAATCCCCATTGTTGGAATTGTTGGAATATATTCAAATGAGGAATTCAAATCTGTGTTTGTATGCATGTATGGCTGGTGTATTGTTGCCTGTGTGTGTGTGTGTGTGTGTGTGTGTGTTTATTTGATTATGTATGTGATTTTGTGTGTGTCTGGTTTACAGACTGTAATGACCCCCAGCAGTAAGGCAGCTAAGACCAGTGTGTCGTCTCCCCCTCTAGAGATGGAGCCTGGCTATTTCCTTCAGGCCGCTCTACAGAGCGCGTACCTCTCACTGTTGCACAAAGGGTGAGTGTGTGCTTACACAGACACACACACACAGACACACATAGAAACACACTTTCGCTCTCTCTCTCAGACATACACACTCTCTCACACAAAAACTCTCTGTGTCCCACTGACTCACACTGACAAACACACACACACACACACACACACACACACAACAAACACAGAACACATTATCCACTTATAATATATATAATATATATAATATATATAATATATATATTAACTGACACACACAGAACACTTATTTCATCACTGGAACAAAATCTGCTATTTTGATATTACACAAAAAGTAAGACATCTTCAAAGGTGTACTGGTGCCTTTCCTGGTCATGCCAGGAAAGTTCCATGTAAAATCTGAAATGTGAAAGTTCCATGTAAAGTTCCATGTAAAATCTTTTTCTGCAAGACAACAGTTCTTGTTTTTTAGATGTTACCTGTGTCTTCAAACACTTTAGACACCCATGGTTTCACCCAGAGTGTATGTCAAAGGTGATCCATCCAGTTATTAGAGAATTGTATCTCTTGCAAAAAAAAATTATAAAATACTAATCACTCAATTGATTAATTGAGCATTAATATAGCCAAGAACAAAATATTTGTTAAGTGGTCAAGGGTTCAATGCTGGATATGTAGCTGTATATATTTATTTTCCATGTATACAGTACAGTAAAGTTTGGACACACCTTTTCATCCAATGTGTTTTTTTTTATTTTCATGACCATTTACATTGTAGATTCGCACTGACAGCGACATGCCATCCCATCCGGTTTGCGTGTAGTTGGGTGAGCATTTATTTTCCAACAGAACAATGACTCCAAACACACCTCCAGGCTGTGTGTAGGCTATTTGACCGAGAAGGAGAGTGATGAAGTGCTGCTCCACAGTCACTGGACTTTAACCCAATTGAGATGGTTTGGGGTGAGCTGGACTGCAGAATGTAGGCAAAGGGGCCAACAAGTGCTAAACACCTCTTTAAGACTGTTGGAAAAGCATTTCGGGTGACTACCTCTTGAAGCTCATCGAGAGATTACCAAGAGTGTGTAAAGCCGTAATCAGAGCAGAGGGTGGCTATTTTAAAGAAACTAGAATATAAAACATGTTTTCAGTTATTTCACCTATTTTTGTTAAGTACATAACTCCACGTGTTTATTCACACAAATGGTCATGAAAATAAAGAAAACACATTGAATGAGAAAGTGTGTCCAAACTTTTGGCCTGTACTGTATGTACATACAGTAGCAGTACATGTATGTAGCCTACAGCCTCTTCCCCTAAATGGCTTTACCACTCCTGGACAGTTGGGGGCACTGTTCTTCAACACATGGGTTAGTACAGTGGCACTGGCCCTGGCACAGCTGTAGTGGCTATAGAGGGTTGGGGTAGAGTGACAGACTTTGGCTGTTTACTGGTTCAGTGGGATCTGGGAAACTGATCAGGGACCTGTTGTAATTTGAATTTGAAGTGGTTTGTCGCTCACCTGTAACCAAACTCTAATGAGAGGAAGAAAGTCTTCTTCTGTACACAGATTATTTTTCAAAGCAAAGCAGAACGAAATCTGCACTCTGTTTGATTTTGAAATGGTAGTCTGTATACTAATCACTTACAAATTAGGGTGGTGATAACTATTAATTTAACTATGAAATCAACGCTACTGATAGACATAGTATGCTTGTGCATGTGTATGCGTGTGTATGTCTGTGAGAGTCTGTTTTAGTTTGTCTGTGGACTCACGTTTGTGTGGGTTTGTCCTTGCCTTCCCTTCAGGCACCTGGCTCAGGGCACCCACCAGCTGCGGCGGGTGCTGAGAGTGGTGGAGTCACGCAGCTCGCAAAGCTTCCGCAAGGTGAGAGGTCAGGGGGTCATGATCATGATTGATAAGGTCAATGGACTTTTTGATCTCACAGACTCATTGATCATTGCTCTCTCAGATTGATATGAGATTGCTCATATTAATGACGGCTCCGCTTAAACGCATTTGCAAAAAGAGACGGCTAATGAAATGGCAGATGGTCTGTATGTGTTTCTGGATGCCCATTCTTGGGACTCTTGATTATACTTTATGTATACTGTATGTCTATAATGATTTCTGTGTGTGTGTGTGTGTGTGTGTGTGTGTGTGTGTGTGTGTGTGTGT
>JAGFZM010000108.1:102385-149249 GCA_017657215.1 Limnothrissa miodon | reverse complement strand
ACACACACACACAGGGCTGGACATATACACTCCCCAGGCCAAAGACACGCACAGACACACACACACACTACAACCCTAGCCTCATACTTTACTGTACATATACAAACAAAACAATAGTCCAGCATAAACTCAGACGCACACACACACACACTGGACATATACACCTCAGGCCAAACCAGACCAGAGGCCAAACTAAATTTCACAAAACCCAAGACCCAACTGCAAGTGTAGCGAGGAGAGAACCGCACCAACACCAGAGCACAGGTCAGTTGTTTAGACATGTTGCTTTGTTTTTTATGGCCAGAGAAGGAGAGTGTATGATAGGGTGCCCAGCGCTTGAACAGTTACCGTGTCTGTCTGCCTGTGTATGCAGGTGTAGTACCTGTGTTTGTATGTGTTGTGTGGTATAGAAAGGTATGATAAAAAGGTGTTTTTATTGTGCTTGTTTGACGACGTGTGTGTGTGTGTGCTTGGCTTGTTAAATAGATGACTGAGCTCATGTCAGTAGTCTGCTGACTGTTACGTAATTGTTTTAAGATTGTCCCTTCAAGCAAAATGGATTTAATTGTCCGAGAACCTGAGCTGTACTGCGGTGCTGTTAAACACACTGTCACTCTCTGGCCCGCCCCCTTGTCCTCCTTCTCTTCCCTCCTTCTCTTTCTCCCTCCTCTTCCTTCTCCTCCATTTCCTTCAATGAAAAATGGACTGCTAAAGACTATAAATACTCTTCGGTCATTAATTGAATTTAACATTTTGTTTGACAGTCAAATGACTGTCAAATGACATTTTTAAATGCGTTTATTTAAAATGTATGTGTACAGGTTTTACATTCAGAATGTATTTGAGTTAAAATAAAACAGAAAATAAAAATAAAACAGCTGTAAAAACACACTCAGATGTAAAATATTCTCTCATCTAACAGCTTCACATAGTAAGATCAAACCTTACTATGCCAGTGCTTCCTTTAAAAAATGACATACATACAAAAAATTAAGTATTTTAAAACTGTGGAATGCCAGTTTTAACATTAGAAGAAGATTTTTTAGCTGTTTTAATTGTACTGGCCATTTGCTTTCTAACAATTAGGCCACCATGAAGACTAAAAATCAAATGCACATTAAAAGTGGATTGGATAAAATGCAAATACAATTATAAATCCATGTGCAATGAACATCATACGCAGCACTGTCACAGTGGTTTTGTATTTGGATACTTTCATTTTGTCTCTGTAGCTCAACAGAGCTTTCCATGGCCCCAGTTTGTGTCTTAGCGTGTTCTGCTATCAGGACACTCATCTCTCTCAGCTCAATGTGGATGTCTACTGGCAGGTTTGTTGGAAGGAGGCTGCGGCTCTCCGCCTTACTCTGCACCCATAACCTCGTTTCATTTTGTCTCTGTAGCTCAACAGAGCTTTCCATGGCCCCAGTTTGTGTCTTAGCTTGTTCTGCTATCAGGACACTCATCTCTCTCAGCTCAATGTAGATGTCTACTGGCAGGTTTGTTGGAAGGAGGCTGCGGCTCTCCGCCTTACTCTGCACCCATAACCTCGTTGTCTTCTCTCTCAGACAAACCGCAGGCCAGCAACACGACCAAATATAGTAGTCTAGTAGTCTTCATGATGACAGAGGGCTTCTCTCTTCCAAACTTCTCTCACCTTCTATATTTTCAACTGGTTTGGTAATACCAGGTCTAAACAAAAGGACTCATGTGAGTGAGTCATGTTTGCTCTAAAAAGCGACTCTGTTTTTCAAATGCTGTGTCATTATGAAAGTGGAATCCAAACATGTCAATAAGTCATATTTATTGTTTTGCCATACTCATTAGAACATTAGGACTAGCACATGCACTACATATGAAATATTGACATATCCCCACTGAATAACCATCAGCATCAGGTTGCATGGCTTATGAACTGGAGTAGTTATGGCAGGAGTTAATAATGAATGAGAGGAATAAAGGTGCAAGCCATGAAGCTGACACCAGTACAGTACACAGTGGCTACCATAACACTATTAAGTCAGGCCATATCAGTTATGCTGTGGAGGTATCAGTGCCACTCGTGATGCAATCTAACACTGCTCATGGTGTGGGGGTATGTACACTGTTTCCAAACATTATTCTGTTAGCACTCCTGGTGTAGTTGTTTAGACATATACTGTTATTAAGTTACTCTTGACAAGGTTTGACTACCTAAAGTTGACATCTTACATCATTATGGTCTCAGTAAATTGTATTCTTATAATCATCTGTGTTTTCTTTCATTTACAACCAGAATGACACTTTGCATGGTGCCATACAGTATTTGAACTCTGGAAACATCACCTTTCCTTGGTTTTCACCATCTGTAGTCTCAACTGCCTTCATTGGTGCCATTTCTGACGATCACGCTCTGAAAAATTAGGTTCAATTAGGTTATTAGGATCAGAATCCGTTATATTGGCCAAGTATAGTTACATACACAAAGAATTCAACTTTAGTAGGCGTTTTTACAGTTAGCAGGCATGCAGAAATGTAGTAGTTTACATTGAGTAGTAAAATAGTAATATAGCCACATGCAGTACATATACACAATCATATCAATACAATGTACAAATAATAGGCAATGATGCATTCAGCTGTCCACACTGTGTGTTGTAATCTACCTTTGTCCTGTTGTTTGGCCCCAAACCAAACAGTGAAAGATATGCAGAAGATGGATTGAATGGGAGCAGAGTAGATGATAGCCAATAGCGCTTTTGGTGGGTCATGTTTTCACAGTTTCTACAGCTAGTACATCCTCTGCTGGGCCTTTTTAAAGGATGTTATTGATGGACTCCCACTTCAGATCCTGGGAAATAATGGGTCTCCAATACTTAAATGAGATCATGTCTGATGCTGGGCTGTTGGATATGAAAGTGGACATGAAAGATGTTTCCTAAAGTCCATTACATCTCCAGAGTCTTTGGAGTTTAGCTGTAGATTGTGTTGTCTGAACCAGAGCACCAGCCTATCCACCTCTTGTCTCTATGCAGACTCGTCATCATCCTTGATGAACCCAATAAGAGTGGTATCTGCCAACTGAAAAAATTAAATCTGAGTCTTTTGAGGTACAACCCTCTTGTGGTGCACCAGTGCTAATTGTCTGTGTTCCAGATGTGACAGGAATATTTCTCTATATGTTATTATTCAATTGTCACAGGTCTTTCTGCATTGAAGCCTTTCCACTCTGACCTCTTTCACGGCAGTGCTGCACAGGAAGAGGAGTTGCTTGTGGCCGCCAGTGGCCATGGATGGGAATAGGAGGAGAAGCATGTCATGTCACCTACTGGCAAAGAATGATAATCAAAAACATAAGATTGGAAAAGGTTTATCACATCTGTGTGTGTCCACATGTATCGGTACACTTCCAAACATTTTTATTTTTAAGAAACTAAAATGCAATTCAAAGAAGGAACAACATCATGCTGGAACAGATTTATCATAGCTATCTGTTGATTTGATTGTGATCTAAAAATGATTGGATGAGATGAAGTTTTCTTTTTCATCAGAACACTTTGGTTTTATTCTATGACTTCATCTTTATTCTCGGGATAAGTTCTTATCTTCCCAGGATGCTGCTGAGAATTTCTTTGAGCAAGAATTTAGCAGTCTTGGCATATGCTTACTTAGCAGTGGGTGGAAACTTCTTTGAACTTTATTGTTCGCCTTTTTGTTCTGCCTTCATTTGGTAATTTATGACAGTATCCACAAAGCAGCAATATTACTAGTGTGTGGATGTAAAAATCTTTTTAATAATGAAAAAATGAATTTTCCTGGAAAATTAATTAATGTAAAAATAACACACAGTATTGTGTGTGTGTGTGTGTGTGTTTGTTTGTTTGTTTGTATGTGGGTTGACTGATATGCGCAGTTCGCAGTGGGTAATGACAGTGCTGGTAAATGGAGCCAGATTAATGAATGGACAAGCTGCCCATATCCTCTCAGCATGACATCAGGCAACTGAGGGGTGAGGTGGCTCCATTCATCGCCTTGCCTTAACTCCTTGTCAACCGGCATGCCACAGAAGGCTAGCAGGCCACAGGTTTCACACTATGAGACTTTGACAGGGAGGTCAGCCATTGAATCAGTGACATATCAGATTTTATGTGTTTTGGTGAAGATGGTGAGTAGCTAAACTGACCTATTAATACTATTAGCCGCCCTCGGACTACTAGCATTGCTATTGTTACTATGAAAAGTGACTGTTGAATAATTTCAAACTAATGATGCAAATAATGATTAAAATGTTTGCCATCCAAGAAGATACACCCCTCCTCTGCTTTTTGTTTTAAATATTACTTGGTGTTAAATTGTATTAATATGAGTTGTGTGAATAAACTTTAGAAAGCATACTAAGAAAATACCACTACATGCTAGATATATCGCTAAACTCTGTGAGAACTGTCCTGTCTTCTTCTCTGCTAAGCTGTGGGTCTCACCTGTGGTGCTGCCATCCTGTTTCATCTGTGCCTGTGTGATAACGTCAGGCGTCCCGGGGGACAGAGCTCTGGTTTCTGGAACCTTCCAGGTGAGATGGAGCGGTCAGGTGTCCAGTGACTTGGTCCTGGCAGAGTTTCAGTCACGGAAGCACACAACAGGTGACTGATGTGCCTGCTTTTGATAAAGGTCAAAATAAAAGCAGAGTAGAATGAGACTGAGGTGGAGAAAGAGATAGAGAGGGAAATATACTGTAGAGAGAGTGAGAGAAAGAGAGAGAGGGACAGAGGGAGAAAGAGATAAAGTCACAAAAAGAGGTGAGCCAAACTTTAATGTACCCCATCATTCATTCAAGTCTGTAATTAGTTGCAACCCTGTGGATGGAAGCTGTGGCTCAGGCTGGGTTGACTGGCATGTTGGTAATGGCATTCCTTGACTCCCTTGACCCAGGCTAACCATGTGCAGCCAATCATTTAGCCAGCCCATTTGAAAGGGGACATCTGAGAGACCTGGACCCAGGAGTGAACTATAAGCGTGACGGCTGTGTGTCATCATTACACACGGTTCCTCTTTCCCTGTCAGCCAATAACATAACAATCCATCACAATACCTCGGCCAGGAGTTTCCATTCTGGAGCTGGAGGACAGACAGCATGTGGCTTGGAACCCAACATGGATCTAATCAGGAAGAGATCCACTCTAGAATTGCTTCAGATAACATTCAAACAGGACCAAAGGGATCCATTGAGTGGTGACCAAACCTCTGAGATGAAATCCTTAGGGAAACAGAGGCATTCATATTTCTAGTCAGCATCAATAAAATAATTTGTGTTCAGCTTAGAAAATTAGAGACAAAGTTGTGTTCTTTGTATTACACTCAGATTTTGGTGTTGTTTGGTCAGCCTACCTTTAAGGTCCAACAAGGTGGTTCTGAATTATAAATTAGTTCCAGTTAGCAAATTAGCACCTTGCATGGCAGCCTCCACCACTGGTCTATACATGTATGACTGGGTAAACACTGTACACATTGTAAAGCTTTGAGTGCAAGTAGGAGCCGAAAAACACTATAAAAGCAGTCCACTTAAGTTCATGCTAACATAAGTTTTTCTCCAAAAAATAGCATGTTGTTTGTTGTTCTCTTGTCAGTAAACAGTATGGCTTTCCCTCTGCACTTCCCCCCTAGTTCAGAGCAGTGTTGTACTCTCTATATGATGAATATTTCATGGGTTGTTGAATAGGCGTGTAGGGGCCTGCATGCTCAGCCATCAACACACCTCTAGGGGAGCCTACTGTAATACTAGCCCTGCTGACCAGTACTGCATGCTGGTGACATTTTAGGTGGTATGGCGCTCTACAGCAAAGCCACCTGCGCCATCGATGTTGGAGGTGGGAGAGTGAGGTGGGTGTCCCCAACACTGAAACAACACTATGCGTCCGCAGCACACTTAGGCTATGGGGTATTGCCCAATTTAGTTCTTAAACGTTTCCTAAACTAATTTTACTCTGATACTTTTTGAAGGTCATTGTAAGAGGTATCATTCAAATATGAATTGTTTAAAAGTGAATTTCACTTCTTACACATTATTATATATGGTCAAAAGTTGTCAAAACTACAGCCAAAGAATTTAGAAATTATTCTTCCTCCAGAGCCAACTAGCTTGCAAGCATCAGCTAACACACATAATTAATTTCCTAAATGCTGCTACTACACATCTCAACTACTTTTCTTTGCCATGCTTTTGATTAGATGTGTTTGTTCACGTATTGGCACCTAGGCTAATAGTCCACCGTGTCTCTGAGTCATAGTGTTGGTGCTGATTTTGCAGCTTTATGCCTCATACATGCCAGTGGCCTGATCGCCATGGCAGCAGTTACCAGCATCAGTAGCAATGATGCCTTCTGGGATGAGCGTATTAGTATGCCTGTAATGGCGTGATCATCAACCAGAGGCACTCACACACAGACCTACTCACACACATACTAGATGGAGCATCAAAGAAAAAATACACACACACTTTCACATGCACACACATACACACACACACACACACACACACACAATTTCTCACATCTATCTACCTAAACATACATAGGCCTAAAGATAAATCGTCATTCCTTGCAGCAGCACTGGTAGCTCTTCCTGGGGAAGGCAACAGATCCTAGCCGGTGGGTTACCCTGCCTCTCTCATCACCAGTGGATGGGTTACGTGGCACACAAACATACACTTGATTGGCTTTGGGTGTAGTGCTGGGGATTAAGTTGTTGTGTTCTTAAATTGCTGTGTTGAAACAATATTGAGGTTAGCATGGGATTTGCAGACAAAGACAAACACAGATTCTTTGAGAATCATGACATTCATTTTGATCCAACCAGGGCTTGTAGAGTTCAGTCGTGTGTCCAGCAAGCTTACTGAGCAGAGATGGTGAAAGTACACACTTTTCATCCTCTAGTAGAATAGATCTAGATAACTGTGTAAAATAAGACTTTAAAAAAATAATGAACTGACTTGACTACCTTGCTCAAGTGAAAGTAAAGTACAGGCTCTTAAATGTATTTAAACTATAAAAGAACAAAGTATACTAGCCTGTCTAAAGGAACTATTTTGACTTTTTTTTTTTTTTGAAGGAATCATACTTCAGTCTTTAACATGCCAAATGAATCACTTCAACAATCTGCAAAAGAGTATCATGTATCAAGTATCATGATTTTGAGGGCAGACAATGGCCAACTGGTTATTAAATGCACTGTAAATATAAGTATAAATATACACGTATAATATAATATGATATATACATGTAAACCTGTATATATTAGACACACAGTAAATATAAACCAAAGAGTGTCGTCCAAAGGCCAGTCACTTATCTGTTCTCACATCAGTAATTCTGACTCACCCACATTAGCAGAGTTAGAGCGCTAATGGCAGAGTGGGGTGATTTCTGCCCTGCCCGTGTATGAGCCCATATCAAGGCAATATTTTACAAGGAGAACTTTGTCCCTCCACAGATAGACGAGGGAATCCACCTTGGGTGAAGTGGTGAGATGTGGTTGCAGTAAATGACAGAGGGAGTGTGGTTCTGTGTTCTGTCACGTGACCACACCACACAGTGTTTTGCCAGTAACTGGAAGATGAGGGGGGGAACAATGCTGCGAAGCCATGAAATATTTACAGACCTCTGAGTGTGGCAGGTTCTGCAAACACAAACATGAAACTCAACAGACAGGAACATGCATTTTCTTACAAATACCTCTCCTTCTGTATGAATCTCTCTTTGAGTCCAATTATCACATCTTGGTGTGAAATGTTCTATCACATTTACACAAAACCAGCTCCCTACAGTTTTTCATTCATTACATCTCTGTAGTTTTTCTCTCTCCCACATCTTTCTCAGTCATGTTCACTTTCCTACTTGTCTGCCCCTCCCCTTTCTATCTGTCTTGCTAGGCCCTTTCCTTTCATCTGTATTTCCCTCTCCCCCAGCTCCATTGTCCGTGCGTGTGGTGCTGGGCTGGGCTGTATTGTGTTGAGTGGGTAGACATGATGAAAACAGCTGTTTGATTGTGTGCTGCTGACCTCTTTGTTGGCACTGAAAGAGCGTGGACAGGCATGAGAGGCCATCGCTGAAGCGCCTAGTTTAGCGCCTCTGACTGCAGACTTAGCTGCATTCACAGTGCAGCAGAGGGCCCACAGCACAGGGAGCAGGCTGGGGGTGGGGCATGTTGGATAGCTGAGGGGGGACACTGGATGAGTCATTGAGCTGGCATTTCACAAGCACATGGAAAGTACAGGGCATCATTGTGCACTTGGGATTGATTAAATGAATTGCCTCTTTATTCTCTATGAGGAACATTTTTGAAATATAAATAAATAAAAGGATATCTAAATGTTTGTATTGGTAAGCATTTAAGGAGATTAAATTTAAAAGTTATGAATATGAGTTTATTATGAAATGTGTGCCTTTACACAAACATGTGAAATGGTGTGTGTGTGTTTAATGTCGGAAAGATACATTCAACTTCACTCCAATTCAGCAATTCAGATTTCTTGTTTTACTTTGATGTAAAGAGAAAAAAGATCACATGCTGTCCAAGAACCAGAACAGAACACAGGGGAGCTTGGGAACATCATGTGGCATAGAGATTTGATTGACGACTCCTTGCAGTCACTCTGGCCTCAAAATGTGTTGCGGAAGAAGAGGCCATGATTGCGGCCCATGTCGGCCTCGGTCAGCAACCGAGGGCCCAGCTGCCATGATGGCTCATATGTCCCAGGCCCTGGGGTCCTCTGCCATTCAGAAGATTCTGACTTAAGTACTCAGTACATTCAACGGTATACACAGTGCATAAACAGATGAATAATGTGCACAAGCAATATAGGGGACAGTGCAGAATATTAAACAGCATTGTTACTAAGCATGCAATAAAAAATAAAAAGACAAAAACACAGCGATGCACAAACACACCGACACACAGAGTGACCCACCGAACGGACAGAAAGAAGGCGAGGTAAAGTGGACTGGAAGCAAGAGGAGATGACAGGCGTGGAGCTTTTGGGAGTCTTCACTTCATATTGTCCAGGAGCTGGACCATCCCTCTGTAACACAAACAGGCACATGTGTGCGCACCCACACACACACACACACACACACGCAAAGTAAGCCCAGTGCCATGACTGCAATGCTCTGTCCCAAATGTTCTCATTCATGCGGTTGGCACTGGACTTGTGTGGATATGCCTGGCATGCAGTCAGTGCCACGCTGCACCACCCTATCCTGGAGGCGCTAATTCCTCTCTATTTCACACCAGTGTTTTCAAACAGAGGGCATGGCCGATCACACAGTTCGCACATACCCCACACATGCACCCCACTCCATAATACCACCCTAGCACACTCCCAACTTTGCCTCTCCTAATGTGTATTCGTGTGTGTGTGTGTGTATGTGTGTGTGTGAAGGGGATCCCGTGTCTGCAGCACAGATCCTTACACCCATCCCCCTCACTTGACTGACCCTTAAATCTTTCACCCAGCATGGCTTTCTAAGGAAACATGAGACAGCAAATTACGGTCCCCTCCTCCTTCCACAAGTGATTATGGTCATAGACACCATGTAGTGGAGAATGTTCTAGATATATTTTAAACTGAATTAATACTAGCAAGAATGTAAGTTGCAGGTGCTGATTATTATAATTAAACTGTTTTAAATCTGATCTTGTGTAATTGTTACACTATACATTAAATACATGAGAGGTGAGGGAGAGAGAACTGGGAAAGGATCGGGAAAGGATTGGGAAAAGTCACCGGGTTAATGGTATGAACCACGGCAATCCTCCATCAAGTTTCTTAAATAATACTGGCATTAGAGGCCTGCACTCCCACGGGTGTACCGCGAGACCCGCGGGACCCGGCGCAAAACAGTGCGATGCGTGACACATTTTGAAAGCTCATCGCGGGCGCGGGCAGGAGCGGGATTGCACTATGCGGGAGCAAACACAATATGAGTGTAAAATAAAATATACAAATGATTAATGTAGTGTCTAGCATACATAATTTGTGCTGAATATTTTATTTACTGTTACTAAAATCATTAAAATTTGCAGATGTAGCCTACCGAGATAGCAAACGGGCGTAGAATCGACAATGGTTGTTGGTTGGAAAGGTAGGTTTCCATCAGACGACCGAAATTCAATGTTGAATCAAGGTGAGATAGTAATTAAGCCAACGTCCCTCTTGCAGGATTTTTGCGGGCGGGAGCGGGACAAAATATTGCAGGTGCGGGCGGGAGCAGAAGTGAAAATTACAATTCTTTGCGGGTGCGGGCGGGAGCGGGACAGCACAATGCGTGTGCGGGCGGGAGTGGGACTGATAATTCTGTCCCGCGCAGACCTCTAACTGGCATGCCCAGAACCTTCTAAACATACAGAAAAAGAAAGACTTTTGTTGTCTGTGCACAGACTGTACATGCTGTGTTGCGGGCTAGAAGTGAGCGACTAGACTTATTGTATTGTCTGCGGTTGCTTGGGAACCAGCGGTGAGAAGGCCAGAACCACTGATGAAAAACTAGGCCACTGGCCTGCAGGTGTGAGGAGACACATTGGAATAAAAAGCCCAGCCTGTTGGGCTTAATTAGAGACGTTAGATGTTGTGCTATGTTTATCTGAATTCTACGCTGTGGATTATTGTATTTTATGCTGGGTTGTGTTGTGTACTGTTGTGCTTTACGGTATGCTTTATGGTTTGCTTTGCTGTACGCTGCTGTGTTTTGCTATGTTGCTGTGAAGTGTCCTGTCCACAGTATCGTGTTGTGCGCTACACTGTGTGCTGCATTGTGTGCTGTGTGGGGTGTGACTTCAACAGCAGACAGAGCCACAAGGTAGGTGTGGAGGATGTTGGCATCTGACCGGCCGTGTGGGCCTGAGAGACAGATGAGAGAGAGGAGACACAAAGCCTAAGAGGACTAGACGGAGAGAGAGAGTGCGACAGAGAGGAGGAGTGATGTAGGGAGAGTTGCCTCTAATGACCCCCATGGGTCAGCTTTGCACCTTCACCCCACTGTCAACACAAAGAAGCTGCCAGCAACACTCACCAGGCACACTGCTGGGGACACCCAGATTGCAACCACAGACATACATGCCCGCACACACTCACACACACACACTCAACAACCATAAGGAGATACCGTAAACATGCCCATAGCAGAGAAAAATACACATGCCTATACCTTACATAGTCCCAAATAAACATGGACATACACGCACACAAAAAGAATAGTTTATTTCAACTTAAAGTTAGAGAAGGCAAGAATTATAGGTTACGGTACTTTCCTGACTATAGGTTACTTTACTATAGATTATATTTACTGACTTTGTGGTCACTTTATGATATAAATGACCTATTATAGGGTAAATGATGGCTATCATTACTTCTGGTTTATATTCTTTGTTTTGAAAATAAATAAATTTGGTGTAAATTGATGATGGTGGTGTCAGTCCCACACAAACAAAGACCAAACAGGATAGGACGAGTTCTGTAATTTTAGAAAATCCCACATTTGCATTTATATGGTGTTCCTTTAGACTGAGCTAAAAAATGGAGAGAGATAAAACAATAGAAGTAAAGCTGGATAGAAAGAGAGAGAGAGAGATGAGATGTGTTTAGGCTGCCCTGGCTCAAATAGGTAAGGTAAGGGGATACTCACAGGGAGGAAGGTGAGACGAGGTACGGCCGATCGAAACATCACATGTCTGCAAGGAGAGAAGACGAGGAGAACAGAGTGAGATTGAGAAAGAGAGATGAGGGAAAAGTAGATCTTTATTACTCTCAAAGGAAAAATGAAAGAAAACAGACAAGGATAAAAGTAAGCAGGTGGAAGGATAGAAAAGCCTTACCTAATTGTACTTGTGAAAGGAGAGTTCACAGGAGCTGTTTAATAAGTTTCAGCAGACTTATGATTGATGGGGAGTGAAAAGGGCCAGGAGAAGCCAACAAGAAGGAGGGATGGATAGGGGTGGGCGATATAGTCTAAAATTTATATTGCAATATATTTTGAACCATAGACGGTAGATGATATATATCACGGTATACTTTGGTATGTAACTTACAGCATAACAGTTTCTTAATGGTTACCATAGCATAAAGTCAATATGTACAACAGTTGTTTAGTCATTAGTTCGGAGGTGTTTATATTTGACTCTCAAATTCACACAGAGGTAAACTGGTAAGCTGCATTTGTTTCAGGCAGTAGCTGTTCAATTTATAGGCTCTTACACAGTTTCGTTGTAAGAATGAAAAGGTAGCTTCACCTTATTGATAGCACAGGTCAACATTTTTTCACATGGTTGTGGAGACGCAATGAGCCTATCACGGTATGCCGATATGACCCAAAATCTCTATCATTGGCCAAATGCATATTGCATACGGTATATATTGTCTATATTGCCCACCCCTAGGGATGGAAGGAAGGCAGGAGGGGGAGGAAAAGGAAGAAGAGAAGAAAAGATAGTGTTCATATATCTATCTAAAGGGAAGAAAGCGGGCTGAGAAGTCAAGGCTAGATCCTTACCTGCAGGGAAGTCTGGGGACAGGTTTGTCCATAGTTTCATAGTGACAAGGGGAGAGGTCTACATCCTAGAAAACACACACACACACACACACACACACACACACACACACACACTTAAAGATAATTGAGCAATTGAAATTGAATTGTTGTTGTTGCCCCACAACATAAATAATAAGGTCAACCAAAAAAAAGTAGTAATAAACACATTTATTACTTTACAATCACACACACACACACACACACACACACACACACACTTTATTGCAGGAAAAAGACTGCCATCAGTTGACAGCCTAATTCAATCAGTCAATGCATTCATTAAAACAAATGTCAAATTAAAGTATGCCACAGTATATGTCAAAAACAAATTGATTGATTGATGGGTTGTAAGGTAATAAAGGTGAAGCAGCCTTACAAAGCAGTAAGAACAGTGTTGTAGTGTGGAGTACCAGACAGATTTATGACAACCTGCTCTGAGGAGCAAACCCAAACGGGCAACTTTTACAGCTGTTCAACCAGACCCGTGTATGACCCCTGGGGTCTGCTTGAGTAGCTGTAACAGACGTTTTAAGAGTAAGTGACCCGAAAATCTAGCTGGCTTTCACCAGTAGCGACCCCACCCTTCCCCAGCCTGGGCCCACCTTGTCCCTGATGCCCAGGGTGTAGTTGTCAGGCCGCGGGCGGTTCTTAAAGGCCCAGGACGCCTGCCGCTGCAGTGCCTGTTGGGTGGAGTCCAGGAAGTCATAAGCACCAGGCAGGAGCATGTCCCCTTTGCGCATGAAACTAGTTTGCCCATTGCGCCCAGTGCCCCTGAAGCCATAGGTTATATGCACAGGGTTGAGTTTGGCCTCCTCAATGAAGTCACGGATGTGGTATGTGCCAGGAATAGGGGTGTCCTGGGTAAACAGAAAAAAATGTATGCATTTTTGAGTGATTTACATTTTTCAAATGATACTTGAGCTCAGTCTCTTCAATAGCAAATAGGACTATAGGCCTTGCTCTTGCTCTGATCATCACACCACCCCCACTCTAATCCATACTGTTTTTGAAATGCATTGTAAACATTAATTTGATTCTGGGAGTAGTTAGAAAAACATCACTGGCTTTTACAGGTTTAACTGTTTGGCAGTCCCCTTCTTTCTTTTCCACCATTCTTTTCAACAACCATTAGCCTCTTTGTGTCTCTGTAACCCTAACCGTTCTGTTTGTGTGTGTTTGTGTGCATGATGTTTGTAGATGTGTAAATAACATACTTTGATGGTGTCTTTCCACCAGCCTCCTCTCTCTGCATGCTGGTCATTTCCCTGTGGAAACATAAAACATTCATCTTTGTTCATTTTCCTTTAGACTAGACTATGACATCGTTTTATATATCTTTTCGAGACTATATATAGGTTGCTTCTTCAAGACATTTGGTGTTAGTTATCAGATAGAAAAAAACGACAAACCCCCTACTTGCCAAATGTCAGCTAAATAGGCTACAGTAATTCCGCAATACAGTGTCGTATGGGTATTTCAGTTGGAACAGTGGAGTAAACAAGCACAACCCTCTGTGGAGGTAAAATGGAACTATGATTAATAATTCAGCGTGCCTTACTTTTTCCATTCTTACCTTGTCCGTTGTTTTGTCCGTTGTGCGACATACGTCCTTTAATTTCGATACGTCTTTATCTCTCCCAATGGTCATATTGCGTTTGTTGCTCTTTGCTTCTTCAGGCTTGTATTGTGGTTCAGGTAATGGACACTGAGTCTACCGTGACCGTCGCTAGGCCCGTCACGCAATCAAGCCTTCAGCACAACCAGCCTAATCAGTGGTGACATGGTTTGTTTAATTAACAATTAATCAACGTAATCCGCAACCTGCACAAAACCTTACTGTTGTATTTTTACATTTATTTATGACGTTGAAAACAGGAACCTTGACATAACTTCTAGAATTCAGTCGAACGTGCACTGCGCTGTCTGCCTACTATGATTAAACCACAGGCACAGCATCACTATTTCTGTTCTGTTCTGCTTCTCTTAAACGCTATACAGCTGTAGCAAAACTGAAAATCTTCATCACTTACATTCAGTTGCCTATCATAGCAGTAAATGCAATATTTCGGACAGAAAAAAAGCATTAATTAAAAATCTACAAAAAAACGCACTTTACTGCACGATGCATTTTTTTGGATAGGCCTACCAAAAATATTGCCTGCTGCAGTTTATCTAATTTGATGGAATTTGTATTTTTT
This sequence comes from Limnothrissa miodon, assembly GCA_017657215.1. Taxonomy (NCBI): domain Eukaryota; kingdom Metazoa; phylum Chordata; class Actinopteri; order Clupeiformes; family Clupeidae; genus Limnothrissa; species Limnothrissa miodon. The sequence continues at coordinate 134,497 of JAGFZM010000108.1, read as the reverse complement.
ATGTAATTCCGTTCTGTAACGCTTTGATTTGTTCAGCGTGGCTCTGAACTTGAATTATGAACCAGGCTATGCTTGGAGTTTTTTAGTGTCTGAGGTCTTTTTCTTTATATTAACACAAAAGCCTAAAATAACTTATAACTTCAGTATGGATCCTGGGGAAGAAATCCTAACCCCTAACATATGATTTTATAATGTCCGGTATAAAAGTAGGCTATTTATACTTCTAACATTAGGAAGATTGTCCTAAATTTGACAGTAATATGTAGAGCCGAACTGGAGGTTTTCTAATGTTAAATAAAAATAAATGGAACTCCTGTTACATTTCTTAAGCAGTGTACCCTCAAGGTGACGACAATGCAGATATTTTACTTTAAGCAGGTATTATTACGACGGACATGGAGATGTACAAACATTAAGTTTATCCTATCATTGACTTTGTAAAAATGCATCGGAGTTCACCTTGTCCCTGTTACATATTAGGCCTACTCTGTATACCATAATTCAACCCCAAGACTGGGTCACTCGGGCCCAAGGGACTCTTAACTGTAATGTCTATTGGTCCATGGAAAGTTGCTTAGAATTATGCAATATCAGTTGGGGGGAGGGTCAATTCGAGCCACCGAGTAGCACATGCTTTGTACAATAGTTCAAAAAGTATACAATGCAGGGGCTACAAATTGAACAAACACCCATTTTAGTAGTTACATGCTAATAATCCATGAAATACTTAAACTCCTACTGTAAACAAATACTTATACCACTCACTTTTAGAACAATGCACATTGTCCATAATAGTTCATTTATGAAGACAGATGATAATTGTACTTAAATGGTTGTGTTGAATAATTAGACATGAATGTCTCCTGAATAGCCTAAGTGCCTGTTAAGGTTCACATGAGACATAGTGACATACTAGACGAAAACAACTGAGTGACACAGAAAATAAAGCACACCAATGCCAGCTCAGCTTATGGTACTGTAATCATTTTTTATCAATGCCGTCAGCACGTCAATAGTGTGGAGTCAAACCAGTTTCGAGGTACATGCAAATCCAGATACATAAATATCCATGTTGCTGTGTCATTATGCAATGAAAAAAAACACAGGCTTTTAATATCAAGAAAACTTTTCAGTCTGGGTAAACTGTAAATTTTATTGGAAAACAAAAATATACAACTTGGAATGAATTATCTGAGGCATTGCTGTGCCTTAAGCTTAAAAAAGAAAGAACAAGAGAAAGAAAGCAAAGAAAAAAAAGGAGAAAGAAAAAAAAAACAGTCAGAAAGAAAATAAAAACATGAACAGAAAAGTAAATTAAAACATCAAAAAGCATAACAAGATTCAAACAAGTAGTTCTCTAGTATATAACAGCAGATACAAAAAGAGTTTCTGTTTGAGTGCTTAAGATGACACACTCGTCTTTTTCATATTCATTTCATTTTTTTTCTTTTTGCAGTTAGTGCAATGCTGAGAGAAGAAGATTTTTCCATACTGTATATGCTTTTTTTTTTTTCAAATCCATGATCCAAGATCCATGCAGAGTGTAACTCCTCTACATCGTTTCCATGCCAGCGGTGTGACAACCAGCTGACAGGTCTCCAATCTCCACGCAGCGGCGGGAGGGGTGCCCAACAGACATGACCAAACGATCTTCGAGTGTCACTGCAACCCCACCCCCCTTCGCCCAGGCGGTCGCCCGATTCGCTCAGGCACGCCGCCACTCTGGAAAAAACCACGACGACAGCAGAAAAAAAAAAGATAAATAAATAAAAGGGACATGTAGACTGTGAGCCTATGCGGTTTACATGCAGTTCCTCTGGATAGCCAGTAGGGGAGTAGGACATGGGAAGTGGGAAGAGGAGTAGGAGGAGGAGCAGGAGGAAGAGAAGGAAAGGATGGGGTTAGTTGGGGCTTAACGGTTTACAGATAAATTAAACCAAAAATAAGGAAAAAAGGCAAATGATTTATAGAAGAGTGAGCATCTGTACAAGGCCTTCACTTCGCCGTCATCATCTGTACAAACTCTGTAGAAAAGATAGAGAGAGAGAAGAGAGAAAAACCTCAGTTCATGTATTTTGTCAACACATTAAACACAGGATGGACGCATGTGAGCAGATTTACTTTGTTAGTTATACTATTACAAAACAGATATATGCAAAAAAAAATTCACTCTGTACAGAGCAAACAAAGGGTACAGTTTATGACCTACTTTTACACAGCCCTGTGACCTACCTTCATAGTTGACCTGGCCATCACCATCAATGTCGGCCTCACGGATCATCTCGTCAACCTCTTCGTCTGTTAGCTTCTCACCCAGGTTTGTCATCACGTGACGCAGCTCAGCAGCACTGATGTAGCCGTTACCGTCCTAGCACACACATACAAACATAATGCCCATCAGCATGCTGCTTACAAGCGGACCGTGTGGTTGCATAAATACACACAGAGTTTATAATTTGCCTAGTGCATATCAGGAGAGGGAAAGGAGTTCTTTCTGTGAATTCTGTGACATAACTGGTATCGCAATATGTCAACATTCATTGACATAATTAGCCACCATTGAACCCATCACTCAAATGCTCACCCTTAAAGGGTTACAAACCCTCTTTAAACGGTTGCCATGTACCTTGTCAAAGACACGGAATGCTTCTCTGATCTCCTCCTCACTGTCGGTGTCCTTCATCTTCCTGGCCATCATGGTGAGGAACTCTGGGAAATCTATCGTTCCATTACCTGCATCGAGAAAAAAGGAGGATTTTTAAAAAGGACACAGAGGAGCGTAGCCATGGTTAGGGTCATTGTGAAGTGGAACTATTCAAATGTTTAAGTGTTTGTAACCTGACCATGTAGCTGAGACTACAATTTACCATAATACACTAGTAGTATAGTATGCCCGTTGGTGGAAATACAGCATGACTTCGGTAGACACAAACTCACACACAGCAATACACACAGACTCACCGTCGGCATCGACCTCGTTGATCATGTCCTGCAGCTCTGCCTCAGTGGGGTTCTGTCCCAGTGAGCGCATGACTGTTCCCAGCTCCTTAGTGGTGATGGTGCCGTCGCCATCCTTGTCAAAGAGCGAGAAAGCCTCTTTGAACTCTGCACAGAGAGGGAGAGAGAGAGAGAGATAAGGGTGAAGGGTAAAACTAAACAGACACGACACTCAAAAGCGCTGGAGATGAGCCCTCATTGGATCACTACCAGGGAAACAAACACAATGTCTGACACAACTATTGGAATGCTTGATGATCTTAGGACGCATTTGTTACGAAACTGCCTAGCCTGTGTGGAACGTTACCCAGCCTGAGAGGCATGAAAGAGACGTGTTGAAGTCATAGGGAGCTTGTGTAACAGTTTGATAGGAATCCCTGGAGGCTGAGGGAAAGAAAGTAAACAGCCCACATTGCCTGACCATTAACCACTTAAATAGCCACCACTCAGACAGAGAAAGAGAGGGAGGAAGAGGGAGGCATGATGAGAAAGGAGAGATGGGTGCATACACACTTGCATGTACACGCACACGCACACACACACACACGCGCACACAGTAAGAGCAGTGGTTGTCAAGAAATACATTTAAATGAGGGATAGTCCTTTCAGCATCGCTGCACCTCACAGATACTCCTCCTTGTCTCTGTGTTTTGCTTTACTGATGGGAATGTAGGTGTGAAGAAAAGCCAGGGCGATAAACAAAACAAGGTATGTGTGTGTGACTCAACGGTTGCTAAGAGCATGAGAGGGATTGGCTATTTAACAGGGCAACATGCTGTTGTGCAACCCACCATGAAGTTAGGAGTCTTGACAACCGTGACCCCTTACTCTCTCTCACTCTCTCTCTCTCACACATACACACACACTCCTACCCACATACTAGCACTCACGCTTGCACACTTCCATTTGTATGATTCATTAGTCACACACAAGGGCTTCCTGTGTTTGTTAGGGGAATAGAGATAAGCCTATTCACACAGAGATATATATAAATAGCATGTGCAAACATTCACACAAAAACACTTAACACAGTGTGCTAATGTCTTTGAGGAGTTGAGTAATACATGGGGTGCGAGTGCTTGCACCTTGACCATTCGCTCTCAGTCTCTCCCTTGCTTGCCTCAGAATGAAACTTGACCTCTCTTACATGCACACAGACAACTTACACTTTACTGCTATGTCAATCGATGGTGTGTGTATTGTGAAACAGTCAGCGATAACTGTTACATCTGACCACTTTATAATCATGCTGTTATAATTCCAACTGCTTTGAATGCAGGGCTAGCAGCATAATGGCCACACAGACACAAACACAACGGAGATGCTTCATGGGTGAAGTAAAATCAGCCACAGTAGCTTCTTTGGAGCTCTGGCCCTCTTGGTAATAAGAGCAGTCACTGTTCACCTTGTTGTCCTAGTAATAAAACCACTAGCAACTTGTTAATACGCAATCCATTGCGACAACATAAAGACGGAGCACTCTCCTTTGACCTCACAGCTTCAGCTGGGGTTCCGCATTTTTGCTGCGACTTCACAAAGGCTCCTAAAGCATCCCGTCACCATGGCTTCAGGGTCCAGCCCTATGGGTGCCCACTTTGCTGCCTGTATGAGCTCATGGTCTTGAGAGACATGCAAGCTGCACCCTTTGCCAGTTACCAACCGCACTGCAGCCACAGCCACAGTCGCAGGCCCAGCTCAGAAAATAAACAGTCCACCCGCATCGCCCAACAACCGTTTCGCTGCAATAGGAGCCATTCCCACAGATCTAGTAAAACTGCCTCTTATTTCCATCCCTGGAGCTTTCTCCCGACTCTATTAGTTCACAGTTTCCTGTGCGTCACAATAAATTCCATTACATCCTAAGTGTCAAGACTGTTCGGTTTAAAAAAGCCTCAACCCATTAAGAGAGATCACTAAAATTGTCAAAGATCATTGCTCTCATTTTCCTCTCAACATTATGGCTTGCGAAAAGAACACCGTTAAAGCAGGCTGCTTCATGGCTGAAGCACTCCCCAATGTTCAGGGGTTGTAGGAGGACATCAGCCTGTGGTCCAGTGTGCATTACAGTAGCTCTTACATAACTCTTTTATATAGACCAGAGCTGTCATAAATGCTGGACCTCAGCCACTACGAAGAAATCAGGATGAACAGTCAAAGTCCAGTTTGAGAAGAAAGAAAAACCAAAAGGAACATTCTTGAGTTCACTGGTGCCAGGGCAGAAAATCATGCCTATTTGCATTCAGGTATTGCTAGGGACAACTATTCTCAAAGTACAAGGCCTCAGTACTGTGACCTCATATCCTCCTCCCAAAATGAGAGTGAGAAAGATGGAGGGGGAGGGAGAGAGAGAGAAAGAGAGAAAGGGAGAGGGATGGAGAAAGAGATAGATCATAAAGACACAGCTGCAATGGCATGTGAAACACTTTTGTGTGCCTCAACCCCTCTGGAATCACAGGGACCAAACAACAAGCTCCCAGTGAATGGCCTTTGCTTAAAAAGCAAATTCTCTTGTGAAAAGAGCCAGGGTCCAACCAAACATTAGCAGTGGGGATAGGGAGGGTGGGGGACAGCAAGGTTAAGGGGTGGAGTGGTGAAGGTTTGCATGGAGGGTGGGGGTTATTTTGGCAGAAGGTTTTCGCCCTGCTGACTGAACTGGGCTCTCATACAGGCACACCCAGTACTCATGACTCAAGAGCTCAAGAGAAAAAGCCGGCTGGTCCAAAGTACCATCACTGTCAGGCAGACACAAAAATGGGAGAGAACAAGACAGAGTGAAAGTAGGAGAAAGACAGCAGAACAAGAGAGGGATAGACAGTGGTGATATCTGAGAAACCTATGAGAAATAATTTGCAATAAAATGCAAAACATTGCCAGGAGGGCGTTCCTGTAGTTAGTACACGTCCTGTTACCTCCACTACAGCCAACCCATTCATTCAGGCGTTTCATTACTGTCTGTCCTAAGGAAAGCCTTAAAAGGCAAAAATATAAATCCAACGAGGGGGGAGGGGGGCAGAGTAGGAGGGGTGAGAAGGAGGGGGCCGACCACGGGAATCCACACCATCGGCCATGTGCCAGGCATGGTTCGACAAAAAGGGGGGGAGAGAGAGAGAAAGAGGGAGAGAGAGGAGAAATCTTACCGGCAATCTGTTCCTCTGTCAGTTGATCTGCCTGAGAACAGAGAGAAAAGGGGCGAACGTCAACATTTACACGCAATGGCTTCAGGCAGGGCAGTGGTTCTCATTTCTAATGACGTATTTCTGTGCAAGACATGCAAAAATCTGGCAAAACGGATGCGTGCGCGCAGGGATTAAACCGAGCTACATCAACAAACTCCCCGCTCTTTCAGACTGTGGGTCGGGATGCTCGTATTATAAATTAGTCCTGATGACTGCGATAGGGACGTATCTGACGATCCATTCAGTATACAGAAGTCGGGTGATCCGAGCAACAGAAATGCGTCATCGCAGTTCCTTGTAGGGTTGTTCCATAGATCATAGATACATCTTTTCTTCCACAACGAAAATTGTGCGATAACATGAATTATTGTGTTGGTGACTTTACAACGCAATCGTGCAGTTGGTTTAATTTGGGAGAAAATAGAACACCACACAAATGTGATGCAGGGAGGATGCCGCAGAATGGATGTCTCCCTCAACAGCCGTCAAACTAAACATCAGATCGCCTTGCATCATTTTCCTTCTTTTGTATAACAACAATGAACGCTGCCTGAACCATTACTTCCAAAACCAGATCTACTATTTAAAACCTATTGATCAATAAGAACCAAGTCCGAACGCAAAAACAGCGCAAAGTCATGAACATGTTCACAATTAGGTGGTGTCTATAGTCCTCTTCAATACCATTGCATGTTTAATTGCTGTGCGTATCCAACAATACCCTTAAAAGCTTTTTACAATAAGTGCAGAAACTCCACTCACCATCACGCTGTGTTAAGAATAGGCTACGCCTTGTTGCTCCACAGGTTCAACACTCCCAAACAGGCAACTCACACAGGATGCGATCAAGCTGAAGCAGACGCGCCTTTAATGGAGAGGCGCAAACTCCTCCCCGTTTATTATCCATCCGCAGACTCACTTCCTCCCTAGTTTTACAGTATATTGTGTCAGCCATTGATAAAGGAGTGTTAAACAACTTCAAAAAAACAATTTTGTTAATATACAGCATAACAAAGGGTTTCTTCATTTTTACCATCAATTCGTATTAAGACATCGACAATTTCTTGGAGAACTACTTTCTGGTGGAGGCGTAAATTGTGCTGATTCGTGATGCATCACGCGCCGCACAGGACGTTGTAGTGGTGAAACTCGGTCTGTGATTGGACCGTTTGTACCTGCAATGCGTCACCCCGCTGCATTCTCGGCTAGACTATACATGAATTGCCTCAGGCACAACGAAGATTTATATTGCATATGGAGATGATGTTGAGCATATCTTCTGGAGCATCACTGTGGTGTTCAGCAAAGTTACATCAATATTTATATAGCTAGGCTAGACTGCTTCCACAAATTTCTAGTGGGATTTCAGACCTATTTCAATAGCCTAAGTCAAGGGTATATATATATATATATATATATATATATATATATATATATATATATATATGTATGGCAAATCATATTTTGCTTCACTCTAAGAGCCTCCTGTGAAGTTATTTTTATCTAACAGCCTACGTAATCTCAGAACCAACTTGACCGTCTTGAAATTGGGGTAACTTAAATAGGGATCACTGGTATTTGCACAGGCATACCTGGTGTTGTCTCAACTTGTAGCCTCTCTTTTAACCTGCTATCAGCTCAGATGAGAGCCTTTCATATGTCTCAGTAAACTGGACAACACAAACCTATTTAGTGGGGCACAAAGTGTGCGCAAGGGAATATCCATACCAGAAAGGCCAGTGGAAGTGTGGTTAATGCTCTATTGATAGCAATGCATCTCGGCCAATTTAACATAACTCAGCTAATGTCACAACAGAACAAAGCAGACTAAACATGGCAGAGATTAACTTTACAACCACAGTTGCTTAGTGGGACTCTGCAGGTCTTCTTTGCAGATATAGTTCTTCTGTCCCTAACTTATTATACACCCATGAAATGAACTATTGCTGGCAAAGACAGGCCAGGGAAGAAAACCTTTGAGGTTTGCTTCATTTGACCATTATTACTTACTAATGAACTTAATGAAGGTAGGCAACTTACTTAGAACATACATGTTTTGCCATTTGATATTGACATTTAGCATACTTTTTACCTATGAAGGCTAAATTTGATTAAGTTTGGTAAATGTACAACTGTGCCGCACACAGGCTTGTGACCCTACTGTTTGAGATGTTAGAGAGAATCTATGTATGCTGATGATCGAGTGGCTGTGTGTGTATGTTTATGTGTAGCCTGAGCGTATTTGTGTGTTTGTGTATTACATTTTTATGTGGATTTCTACATGCACATAAGTGCTTGTGAACTTCTGCATGGACTCAAAAATATTAAAATAAGTCTGTGTTCTAAGTCATTTGTTTATTTGTGTGTGTGTGTGTGTGTGTGTGTGTGTTTGCGGGCATGTGTGCGTTAAACTGTGATCTCAGCTGGGACGGCTGGGCCTCTGCTATGTGTCAGACGTCAGCAAGTGTAGCCGTGCTGTCAGATGGCTGTGGATCCACGGCACTAATTGTGTTCACCCACAGCTCTGGATGGGAGGATCTGATATCCTGTTTCTCCATGCTTGGCTGGTCCCCTCTCTCCTCTCCCTATCGGCCACCTGTCCCTGGCCGTAGCCCAAGGGAGGTTACAGGGCTTGGCTGGGAGAGCCTGACTGGTGGCGGCAGGAGGATCTATGAGCAAGAGCATCTCCATACACCCCAATGCAAAGGACCATGAACACATTCGGAGACCTTAGAATGCCTGTTTTAGAAACAGACATGCAGGCGACTCATTCAGCCTAATCAAGAGCACGCTGGAATCTTTTTCAAACACAAAGCTGTTTGTTGGGCCTCAGATTTGACTCATTGTGCTGTTTATGTAATGCAGAATGGGAAACACCACCAAAGCCAGCGGCAGTCACAAGGGGATAAGCTGGATTGTGTGTGTGTGTGTGTGTGTGTGTGTGTGTGATAGAGAGAGTCCGTGTTTGGGAGCGGGTGAGGTTTTGGCATGTGTCAGAATGCATCTATTATGTGGCTAGTGCTCTAATGCATGTTCTTTTTGTTTTTGTTTATGGATCAGAACACAGTCTGGACACTTTTATGCATACATAAAAACTTGGAATGAGGCATAGGAGGCACCTGTAGGCCTATTTATGTCTTCCATTCAGAAAATAAAGATATGTGAAAGGAACAGGATAGGATAGAATAGGATATCCTTTGGTAACTGTTCCTGTATCCTTTGGTAACAACTATACCTGAATAGTCATTATTGCAGTATGCGGCAGTGAAAGTCTTTTGTTGTAAAAGCTTGTACGTCACCATGGCCACTTTGATAAGTGAATCTGTAAAGCTTGTGCACATAGTAATACTACTGCAGTTCATTTACTGTGTTCATAAATAGTAATAGAGACTTCTAAAGGCTGTTATTACTGATTAGTAAAAACATTAAAGTAAAGCTTTAACAAAGACCCTTCCTTAGTTCACCTGACATAATGCAATCCATGTAAATTAGTATGTTGTATAGGCTACATAGCACTTTCATTAAACATTCACTGATATGAGTACAGAAGGACACATTTTACAAGCCTGTTCTTCAACAAGCCTCTAACTCTCTTTTCTTCTCCCTTTTCCATGCTTCTCTGTGTGTCATCATTCCTCATTACAAGGACACCCTGTATAATGGCTGTGACCCCTGTGTCAAACATATGTGCAGGTCAAAGGGTAATGAGAACAGAGCCAATTGGAACCTTCTAGAGAAGTGTTCATGCATGTTTTGCTGATCTTGCTTATGAGCAGTTTCTACTTTTGTTCACTTTTGCTTAACTGTCTCTGTGAAAATATAACCATTGTTATAAATCATAAAAATCAATTTAACAAGTAATTTATCAAAATATGTACTTAAAAACATTTATGACAAACAGATGCATTATGTTGAGTTGCTTGGAGGAATAAATGAAAGGAGTAACATACTGGTAATTGGTTTGTCTACATTACAGTAATGTTATTCAATTTATTTAACTTCAAGAAATGAAAAGAAAGAATTACTACTTTTTTTTCTCTTCATTCAATTGAACATTAATGAAGCTCATACTTAACATTAGCCTGTCTTGCAGACAAAGCTCATAGGAGCTTAGTCTGGCCATCCTACATTACTAAATGTCTTCTGGGAGGCGGGCTTAACCTGCGTCCATCAGATGCCTCTGTATACTACTTGACAAATCTACAACCAATCAGACCACTCATTCCGATGACGTATGGTTAAGCTCGTTTCTCATTGGTAACTTTGGCAACATTCTTAATTAATTCTTTGATTTCATTTGAGAAAGTGGGGAGGGGTTATCTGCACGAGTGTGTGTGTGTGAGTAAGGTGATTGCATGATGCTGTGACTGAGCAAGACAGAGGACAAACCAGGTTGTATGGACCTACCAGGAGTGTGCACATCCACAGCTAAGAAGCCATGACTCATCCTGCTCTCTCTTGCCCTTATAAGCCTTCATCAGTTTAAAGCACACAGGCTCTTTGTGAAACATCTCTGCATGAGCATTTAGGAAATGAGTGTCAGTGATTTTACAACCACCTGTGCCTACTCCAGCAGTCTGAGCCTCACAATCAACCTACGTTTTTTTGAGTTATCAGTGTTCTGATAAAGACATGGCTGGGGAAGGAAGGTTAATATTGAGGCCAGAGATATGGGGGAGAAAGGGAAATGTTCAAGGGTCAGAACATGCTTGTGTCACTTTTGTCACCATTGCTCTGTTGGGATAGACAAGAGGTCACCACAGCAAAGGCACCATCCTCTTCTCAAGGAGGAAAGAAAGTAATAATGCAATACATTTTCCTGGTAATAAGATGCGTTCAACCTTTCTTTCCACCAGCCATCTATTGTTTCTATGTCTATGCTCAGTATTTCCCTATTTCTGTGCCCGAGAAGACTTGAATGACTATGACTATGAACTGTCAAGTGAGCCAACTCAAACTACTGCTTGTAAGTCAGTTTGTTATGTTTTTTTTCTGTATAGGTTTCTTGTAGGTTTTTCAATAAGGCATGAACAACAACACACTGTATTATGTTTAAGTACACTGCATCTACAACAGCCAAGAATTTGACCATAGTCACGATTACAGGGTGACATTATGTAGCATTTCATTTGGCACAATGCCATACAGAACGGCTATGTTGAAATTTCCTCATGACTGCAAGGATCTCTTTTATCATGACAATCCTAAGCAATGAAACAGCATTTCTCAAATATCTACAATGGACTGAGGCAATCGTGCTACTATTTCATGGGGCAGTATTGAATGCACTGCCTCTCACAATGCCCTATTTGATTCCTACACTTTCCTCTCTGCATGCACAGCGTGGCAATCGTGACCTTTCGTTGACATCCAGAGCACTGTGAAAATCCTTCCTACTGCACAAGGGCCTTTGGTAACTCCATATCACAGAGTTAGACAATACAACAAATTTCCGAAGGGCCGGCTTCCAGGAAACGCACCCAACAGTGAAGCAGGTTTCCAAAGAGGGCTCCTCATCCATGCAAGTGCAGGGCCCGTCCCCAGGGTGGGAATGTTTAGCTGGGTTGTAACTGAAGAGCTGTCCATCTTTAATGGATGAGGGTTTACAATGCAGAGAGAGGGGGGTCATGTTTCACATAAAGCCCAGCAGTGGATAGCAGAGAGATGGGTCAGGGTGGAAGCACAGGTGTGGGTATAGTATAGTGAGTGTGCTTATGTATGTGTGTGTGAGTGTTTGTGCGTGTGTTTGCATTTGAGAGTGTTTTCATTTGAGTCTTTGTGTGTGTACATGTATACTTTTTACATTTGAGTGTGTATGTGCGTGCATGCATGCGCGTGCCAGTCGGTTAGGGTGTGTGTGTGTGTGTTTGTACGGATGCCTTGGCCGGGGATGTTTGTTGTGTTAGGTTGCTAACACCATTAAAAGGAAACAAAAGACTCTTGTTTCAGCCTCGTCTGGCGGAACCCTCCTCCATGGATATAAGAACCCTGCTAATCCTTAATAGGTTCTGTACAGAAGTGCATCAGCTTGTACACAAGGCTTGAGTGCCTTATTTTCCTTCATTGTGACATTTAAGAGGACCCCAGGGAGACACAGAACCGACTCTACCGACACACTTTAACAGAGCTTTGGCCAAACCGTTCCGATAAGAATAGTGATGGGAGTTTATGCAATGGCAGTAGAGTGTAAAGTTATTTGGCGACTCATTACAGGAAAGGTTTTTCCTCCGACTGGTTCCTGAGCTGTAAGCAGGGCTTGGTCGCTCACGCGTTTAGCCCCAAGAGCGAGACGGTGAAGGCCTGGCGGGCCAGCGCCATGACGCAGGGCACCGATAAAGCCGCTTGGCCTTTCAATGGGCTTGTTTGAGAGCGTGGCGCTTTTATGGCTTAATTGCCCTGTGCAACGAGAATTTACGGGTTGAAAGTCCACTAACGCGATCGACCTAGACTAGTAAGTTGCAGCAGGTAAGTAATCCCAAAGTTAACTTTGTCAGATGCAGAAGTCTTGAAGTTTAAATGGCAAAAAGGTGAGCCTCATCCGTGGGAGCAAACAAGCTCAAGGTGTTTGTGCCTTGGGGTTGGAGTGACCATGAGAGGTCATCCAGGCTGGGGAGAGAGAGACAGAAAGCTGGGAGGTCTCCAGACACACACACACACACACACACACACACACACACACACACAGTGGGGGAGAAAGGTGTTGATAGCTGAAGTGAAAGGTAAACAAAACCCTTGACCAAAGGAGAGGAGAGAGTGAGAAAAGAAGGAGAGAAAGAAAAGAGATGGACATGGTGGCAAAAATGGCCCTGTTGCCTCCTCATTGAAACTATGGGATTGCTTATAGGGTTCCAAGCGTGCCAAAATCACTTTTTAGTTAACCATTAATGTCAGCTGAAGGATATGGATATGGAAACATATCATGGTCAGTGCAACATTGAATTGGACGTGTCAAAACATCTCAAAACTTTGCAAAGATATCTACAAGTTCAAACAAACTATATAGAGGACAACAACATGTAAAATCAAAACCAGGATACTGTAGGACTGCATTTGGTAAAGAGTGAAAATTAGACCAAGACATCTTGACTCGTCCAATGCAATGTTGCAGCGACCATGATGTTTCAACACATCTTCAGCTGACATAAATGGATGACCATTTCCGTACAGTTAGAGCCCCACTGGAAACAACTCAACAGTCTGCCACTCTCCTCTCCCTTTCTTCATTTACTTATCATGCTTTTTCTCTCCCTCCATCCCTCTCCTCCCCCTCTCTCCCCATCTTTCTGCAGTGCAGTGCAGCGGCTGCAGTGCCTTTGAATGATCTCATCTTGCAGAGGTTACCACGGCGCCTGGCGGTGGACAACCACTCCACACGGAGATCCGCAGAGCAGGTGTCTGATTGATCACTTGCAGACACACTCACACACACACACACTTCCCCATTTAGACATGCACATGCTCTCTTTTTCACTTGCTCTTTTTCAAACCAACCTGCACTTCTTCTTCTTCTTCTTCCCACCCCCTCACACTCTCACATTCATCCTCCCATTCTCTCTCTCACACACACCTGCCCACATACAGCTTCCATGGACATGCTGTTGCCACCCACAGGTGATAGGAGGTACTACCAAGTCATCAGCTTGTCTCTGCTACTTTCTGCTGTCTCTACCCTTACGCTAGAAGCATTGTGGCAACCTTACTCCCGATGATCCTTGATGTGTGGTGTGTGTGTGTGTGTGTGTGCCTTGCTACTTGCTCTCTGTTGACTAATTAAAGCCACAGGCTGTCTGAATAGTGTTACCATGCGGCACAGGTAGTCTGTGTCCTGGTCTTGCTGTAATTATTAGCAGTCTGAAAGGTTATCCTCCAAATCCTGCCCTGACGAGCCTTCTCCAGCTCTCGGAGAACACTGTTGCCTGGAGACTACAGTTCCACAGAGGCGCCTATTGACAGTGCATTGATCAGCCAGAAAGTGATTAATGGCATGGTTTGCAGCAAACATCAATACTGTGATACAACTAAGCCCACTGTCTTCTTAGAAAGGCAGAAAAATCATTAGTGCCTGATCTGTGAAACAAATGACATTGCAGGTATACAAATTTACTTAATGAATCATCTGTAGAATATGTCTCATTCTTCAGACCTTGATCACTTGTTCAATACTTGTCAAAAATGGATAAATATTTGAAATAGGCTACACAGCATGTGATCTGTGGAAAAATGGCCAAAGGTTATTATGTCTGCCAAATATTCCAACAAAAGTATAATAAATTTTCCTGTTTTCAGAAAATAATGCATGTTCGAGGTTGTAATGACACCACTACGCAAAATATTAAATAATTGAACAATATATGGGCAATATTACAGAAAACTGTCACATACTACTGACACACTTGGCCTAAAAGTGGCATTGTTTTCTTTGTAATTTCAAATATGCTGTATTTTAAAATATTGCCCTTATCGTATATATTCGCAGAGTACAGCACATGGACATAAACTGATATGCAATATTTGCGCTTTATAGGTTAAATAGGCCTTTTTTGTTATGAAACAGAATGTTTGTAGTGATGTTCTTCAAGCACATTATAAACATGTGATCCATCATGCTGGATGGCAAAAGGCAGATGTACATTGTGGTCAAATGAGAAATATTTCCATTTGCTTTTGTAATTTCAATTCGTGGTCTGCTGGTTAGGGCTTTGGACCTGTAACCGAAGGGTTGTCCCCCACCAGTGGTCCCCGGTTGAAGTGTCATTGAGCAAGGCACCTAACCCCTCACTGCTCCGCAGCGGCAGGCAGCCCACTGCCTGTGTGTTTCACTAATTCATGATTGGGTTAAATGCAGAGAATAAATTCCTTGTGTGTGCAAATACACTTGGCCATCATGAGAATTCTAGTATTCCTCAGAGATATTGTTGATATCGTCATGGCCAGAAGATGAATTGATAAAAATGGTGAGTGGCTTTTGAGTCCATGAGTTGCTATCAGAGAAAATGGGAGTGTGCAGTTGAAAGTAATGGTTAAAATATCAAATGAATAGGAGAACACTCAAGAAGTTTAAAACCTTAAAACAAGAGATGTTAACAAGACATGCATGGTTAAATCTCACTGAAATCAGTGACACTAAAACTGTTTGACGTGTCCAATTGAACAACATTCATTCGATTCTCTAGTTAGCAGTCCATGGGCATGGCGGGAACAATCCCTGCGTGTTTTTTGCATGCAGAAATTCAGTAGGTAGCCTGTTGCAACCAGGACAAAGATGGGATCCTGCCTACTTACTAGTTCCACTGCCATCTGTACACTTGACACTGTAATAAATAAGTCTAAGTTGTATGGCAGTGGAAAGTATTTATTGTTTATATGGGAAGCCATTGGTTGTCATTTCATTTATTCACTGGCCCTCAGAAATGAGTAAATCTTTCTTGAATTGTGAAACTAATGCTGGAGTCAGCTGACTTGGGCAGCAGTACAGGTGTTTTCAAAATCTGTGGGGCTCGTGGCGAGATGACATCACACACACAGACTGCCAGTTAAACACAAGTGCTCATGTCACTGCAGAGGGGTAGTGTTGGGAGAGAGAAAGATGCCAGTCCTCTATTCCTTGTCTGTGAGTCGGCTAAACAGAAACGTGGAAGTCGTGATTGCCAAAGGATAAGGGGATGGTGAGAGGGGTGCCAAATATACTGCAGGCTTGAGATGGGCTTTGTAGGGGATGTGATGGTGTAACAGCAAAGCTGTCAAAGTTGCTTGTAAGGCAAAAATATAAAGAGGCACAGATTTTTTTATTACTTTTATTATAATTATAATTTGTATTATTATTATTGACATTTAACTCTCTTTAGCAGCTTGACAGATTAAATAAGACCTCCAACAAATTACAGAGCGCAGTGACATACAGCTTTGCTTCAGAATGAGGACTGCTGACATCAGAAGACAATGATATCTGGTTAAGAACATTTGAGTGTAAGAATAGTGCATGTGTTTGTTATCGTCGGCCCCTGTGGGCTGTGATTCCATCCAGGACCCGTGGGCTACAGTGGCTTGTATAGTGTAGGGCTGGGTTGGAGTAATCAAAGGGCACTGTGAACTGGTTTGGCAGGTAGTCTGGCAGCAAGCGGGGTATACTAAACACACACACACACACACACACACACACACACAGATGGAGAGAGAGAGAAAGAGGGAGATATTATGTCACTGTCTTGTTAACCTCAAATATCATTTTTTTTTATATCTGAGTTTATAAATAGAAAATTGTACATTGGCATTTGATAGTCAAAGCAAAATGACACAAAAAATATTCTTTTGTGCTGGGCTCACAAAAAAGAAACACAAAAAGATTTTCTGTGTATCTGCATGTTTCATTCACTTATATCTGTCACTCCAACATATCTCTTGTTGTTGTTGTTGTGTGTATTTGTATGTGTGTGGGAGGGGGAGTAAACAATTGACTGTCCCTTTTTTTCAGCATAAGAACATAATCTCAGCAGGACCTCCTGTGACCCTGACCCCTTCACAGCATTATACTCACAGATCACATGCGCTCCTGCCCTACTGATGGACGCATACACACACACACACGCACAGACCCACTCACACACACACTCACGCAGATGCACAGACACACACATATGTCGTCACACACATGTCGTCTCACAGTCACACGCACACACTCTCTTAACCCCTTGGGCTGGACATTGGGGATTACTCGTCCCTGAGACCCAGTCACGTTGTGCTGGTTGTCTACAGATTAGACCCACTGTGCTCTGGAGATGAGTGGACTCCACCACCACCACCACCCACAGCACCACACACCAGCTGGGCCAGCTGGGCCAGCTGGGCTCCACACTAGCATCAACACTCCCTTGCGCCCCCCTCCCCTTAAACCCACCTCTGTGTAAAACATTCAAGGGTGAGCTTCAAAAGCACCACATGACAAAGAACAAGAATTCTTTCAATTCTTCAGTCTTCATTTGATCAGCACAACGCCAGTACCATAGTGATACAATCTGCATGGTCAGTATTTAAACAGCACAGATGTGCATAGTACTGTGTATGGTCCAACTGCCACAGTGGAACTGTTTCGTCCTCTGGCAGAGAGTGAAGTGGTACTCTATCAAAGAGAAGCTTGTGTTTTCAAATTGCTGCTGTGTGTAAAAGCATGAAACCCTGAATCGTATGCATCTTACTGTGAAAATCATTCGCTCACTGCAACCGCCTGTGCTGGTCTTGAAGGTTTTGCTTTATACAACTAGCTTTTATTTAGCAGCCAACAAATTTGTTTCATTAACATCTGAATGAAGATTATTACAATTTCTCAATCAACCTTGGTTCCTACAGCGTTTTAATTTCTTATTCATGCATATTTAATAACCCCTGCATTTCTGTGAAATCTTTCTCAACCCTTAACTAACTTCTGTTGTCCTCCTATGACTCTTTATCATTAATAAGTAATACCTAATAATGTAAAGTAATACCTAATAAAATATTATTGCACCTAAACTAATTATGTGAATATATCAAGTATTTTATTTCCACATCATAACAACATGCAAATACTGGAAAAGTAATCCTCACTGTATTAATGTGCTTACTCCAGAGCATGTTCTCTTTGTTATGTCAAATGTCGAAGGCTCTTTTTGTTCTGCTTATACCACTTCAACCCAAACTTATGTTTGGCTCCAGTCCACAATTTAGTCGCTGACTCATGGTGAGTTGTGCACAGAGTTGCTTCAAGTCATGCTTTGACTGCTTTAATGTGGCATGTTTTTTACAACTTCTGAAGCAGCCTTAAGAGTCATTCAGAGAAACTTCTCATCACAGCCATGACCCCAATAGAGCCAATAGAGATGGCAGCCAACACTACCTGGCAAGAAAGGTCAATTTCCTATGCCCACATCTGTTGACTTTAGCTACCAGTTTGCAAATTTGCCATTTGTTGTACCCATAATAAAATGTAAAATCAGCTTTTTTTATCATTTCAAGTTATTAAGTGTGGCTTTTATTAGTATATTTTGTGCATTTAGACCATGGGTATGTGTGTATAGATCAGGTGTCTGTCTTATGGATGCTAAGTGATGAATTTCCTTCAGGATGAATAATCCTAATCTAATCTGTCATCTACTCACACAATCGGATTTAACATATTTATTTGAATCCGGTTTGTGCCTTATGCGTGGTGTTATGTCCCCTCCCTCACTCCCTCATGTGAGCGCCTAGTGTAAGGAGAAGTGCAGTCTCTTACTCTCCACTGACGGTCTTCTTGCGCGAGCAGCAGAAGCAGGCCAGAGCGGCCAGCAGCAGGAGCAGCAGGAGGGGGATGCCAATGCCCAGCACCAGGCCCAGGATTAGGGGCTTCTGCTCCTCCATAGACACCACCTCCGCTGCGCCTGTCCGGTTCACACTGTCACGCTCTGAAAGAGGACAGAGGGTGATGGTGGGGGTGGGCGGTGTGGGGGGGAGGTGGAGGGAAATAAATGGAGAAAAAACATGGAAGTAAGAGAGAGGAAATGGTGAGGAAATTGGTGAGATTCAAAGAAAGAGATAACACAGAGAACAGCAAAGAGAGGTAAAGAAAGAGGATGGGAGGCAAGGCCACCCCAGGACAGCAATATATGACATTTCTCTGACACAACACACTCTTCAACTGAACAGGGGAAGCGGAGACAATGCTTTCAATGCACTTAAGATATCACAGAGCGAGAAAAAGGCGTTCATTTCAGCAGAGACCTCAGCTGTCATCCCTTGCCCACCCTCATCTCCTGATAATAAGATAAGGCTGTGATTAAACACACTGATAAAGTCTCAGAGCGTTGGCGGAGGGTGTAAAAGGCTTTTTTATCAGCACAGAGACATCAGTGGGTCAGCAGGACCAGACAGGCCTCAGAGAGCCTTCGGGTCTGACTGAGGGAGATCATAAGAAAACATAAAAAAAATCTGGCAAAAAAGTATTGCTACTGTTGAAACTTCCAAAAATATTCTAAAATATTATATACCTATTATATACCTACACTGTATTACTATTTAAGTATACAATAAATATATAAATGTGCTCTGGTTTAACTAGTGTTTAAGGATGTGTCATGTGCCCGAGAGGGTGCTGGGTTGTCAGGACACTTACCAAGCCAACAGGACTGGGCCTGCTCCATGTCAGTACCGTTGCACACACACCTGTAGCCTCCGTAGGTGTTGGAACAGACCGCCGGGGGCATACACACCGCCTCTTTGGCTTTGCACTCGTCCAAGTCTGGGGGCAGGCAGAGATAAAAGAGAGAGAGATTCAGAGAGTGTGAGAAAGAGGTAGAGAAAGAGAAAGAGAGAGAGAGAGAGAGAGAGACTTGGAACACAACACAGCAAAGGATTTTTAGTACAGGGGCCAGTAAGACAGAAGGGTTTCCAGGGCCGGGTGCATGAATTCATGGGGTCCATTTTTTATGTTTAGTTTAGTTTAGGGGTAGCAAACAAACGTCTTACTGTGCGTCTTACTCATTAAAATACACATTTATTTAGCATTCTCGACATACATTTAACACACACGTTTGTTGCCTTGTATTGTATTTTGTTTTGGTCTCTGTACAGCACATTGAGTTGCCACTGTGTATGAAATGTGCTTTATAAATAAAATTGCCTTGCCTTGCCTTGCCTACAATACCCTGCAAACTCACTTGGTCAGTCTCTGGCAACCTCTTCATCTACATCTACACATTTGCCAAGCAAACACTCACCTCTTACGTTGGCCAGTGTGATGCCATAGTAGCTGCTGACCCGACTCAGGTAGTCCTGGACGTACCAGTGAGGTGTGTCACTGGACATGTTGATGCGATACTCGCTGGGTCCGCTTGACGGCGCCGGTTTGTCCTGCTTCATGCTGGCATTGTAGAATTTGTTCTGGAAGCCCAGAGAAAGGATCCGCTCCAGCTGAGAGGCAACAGGATTCTTGTTAAAATGCTCTTGTTTAAGGCATTCTCCGGAGAGAAACAACACATAGCCTTGCTGTTTCACATTGTTGAGTGCTATCGGTGGGTATAGAAGACAGAATTTGGTGCAAAATAGACCTTATACTGAAATGGCAGCCAACACTATCTGGTATGAAAGGTCCATTTCCTATGCCCACATCTGTTAGCATTTGGTGTCAGATTGCAAATTTGGCATTTGATGTACCAGATACTGTTGTTTTAAGATCTACTGACAACAGACTGCAGCCTCAAAGATATTGGCTGATTGACTTAGTTAGAACTCTCCAACAAAGCATCACATATCAAGAAGCCACAACAAAGCCTTTACATGTTTGGAGAACCTTCCACAGAATTCTAATTCTCTAGAAAAACAGATTGTATCAATGCTTAAAAAAATCCATCTTCCTAGCAAATATGTGGATACTGTGTGTAGACGTGGGTTTACTAAGGGGACGTGTAAGCGGGGCAAACCCACAGTAATCAAATCAAATAATCAAATGGGCCCCATTTGGATTGGCTCACAGTGATTTGGGGATCTAACGAGTTTTTTTTCTGTTAGTAAGTCCACATAGGTTCACCCTGGTAGTTTGGCCCTTTTGAATCTTTTTGAGAGGTTTATGAGGGCAATCCACCAACTTGGCCAAGGCTTTCACATGAGTTAGCCTAAACAGGGGGCCCCAGTAGTTCTGCCTTCACATCCTGCTAACCAAGGACAGCACTCTCAGTGCACACTCTGAACTATCCCACAGTGGCTTGTGAAATCAGAGGCACCTATGGGCCCCACAATAAAGGCCCCCATATACTATACATGTAGACCTCATGGTTCAGACCGTCCACTCTTGGCTGGCAGTAGATACTCACCTCAGTTAGGCCCCCTTTTCCAGCCTGGCTTTGGCTCCAGCTCAGGGAGACATTGAACACATTCCAGCCTAACAAACACAAAACCAGTTCAACACCAACACTTTTAAGGGAGCATTCGGCTCTGACTTTATTATAGGTTTTGCAAACAATATGATATAAAACAGAATTTACCTGTAGGATTTGCTGAGTCGCCTGTTACACAAAGCACACATTCAGACACACATACAAACATCTAAATGTCAGGCCAGGCAAGTAAAGTAATGCAAAAAACACAACAGAAGAAACACAATGTATAACTGCCGAGTCACACTAAACCCCATTGTTTAGAATGTTTCTGCCTTCCTCATGGGTGAATCCTACTCACCACAGCCGTCTCTCTGGTCACTACTCTGGTAGCGGCAGGAGCATCGCACAGAGCCTTCGGTGTTCACACACTCATACTTAGCATTGGGGCATGTGGAAGGGTCCAGGCATTCATTTATATCTGACAGACAGAGACAGAGAGAGAGAGAGAGAGAGAGAGAGAGAGCACACAGGTATCAGTTAATGTGAGTTTCTCTGCAAAATGTGGTGTTTGTATGTGTGTGTGTGTGTGTGTATGTCTGCCTTATCAGATTTACCTGCACACTCTTTTCCATTCCCAATGAAGCCTGGTTTACACACACAGGTGTAGTTATAGCCCGTACTGAAGCAGTCAGCCATGGGGTGACAGGGGAAGGGGAAGGGAGGGAGACAGAAATCTGTGGGAGCCAAATTAAGCACAAAACACACAGCACACATTCAATGTCAAACACAGTGAAATACAGTGAAAACGTTTGATAAACCTAAATTACCTGACAATCTACACAATAAAAGCCTAGGATTTCAAATCTTTATCAGCAATAAAGGCAGAAAATATACTACTTTTACCCTACTTGTTTTTGTTGATAATGTCCATGACTACTTTACATAGCATTAGCATTTTTCTCAAAAGCGAAGGATGGTAACTTCTCGCTCACCGTTCTCAAAGCACTTGTAGCCAGGCGTGCCACCACTGATGGTGGGCTGGGGGCAGGCGGCGCAGGAGAAGGAGTCAGAGTTGCGGGGGCTGGAGCACTCCACCCCTGGAAAACAGGGCTTGCCCCGACACACATCAGAGCTGTTCCCACACAGGGGCCCGCTGAAGCCCTGGGGACACAGGCAGCCCACCACCTACAGGGGGCAGTAAAGTGCAGGAGACAGATGAGCGTGTGTTGATATGAGGCCAACGGACCGAGACACTAGCACAGGTTAAGACAGTGGAGGCAGCAGATCCTGTATATGTGTGTGCTTGTGTGTGTCTACATACATACATCAGGTGTACATACCTGGAACTTGCCCTGCAGGTGGTTCTGTGTGACGCTGTTGTACTGGCAGGTGCCTCCGTTAAGGCAAGCACACACCTGGAGAATAGGCACCAGCAGAGAGCTGGACATGTGATCACTCACCATCACAGACAGAAGCACCGGCTGCACGCTAAGGGCCGTCCACACCAGTACACCATCACCTACATCACACAGACACAAAACACACACACACACACACACACTCACACACAGAAACACACGTGTTGAACACACACTTCACTAAGAAGATGAAGCCCAGGGCTATTTTACTAGATTTTACTTTTCTAAAGACAGAGATATTGATTTTAACCATATTATTACACATTTTATTTTTTTCTTACATACTATACAGAAACACATTGCTGAATCCAGGAATGCACATTGCTGAAAACATGACTGAATTACACATAACACATTGATATCTAGACAGAGATCTAGATAAGGGAGAGATCTAGAGATCAGAGACCTACAATAAAAAAAAAAAAACAGAAACAAGTCTCTCAAACCATTCAAAAGCCGAAACTGCGTCACTGGTAATCCTGGGACACTTAGAGAAAATGCTGTCGGCAATGCAGAGATTATGAATGTATATTCTGCTTTCTATCTCTATGATGGCTCATAAAGAGGCTTGGATTTTCAAAAGACATTACTGACTTCTGCTTTCATGCATTATATTGCTGTTCCTGACCAATAAAGACTGAGGTCATGAAGTTTGAACTGCCTGTGTCCCCTGTGTGCAGCTGCCCACAAATCAGATTATGATCAGGCTGTTGTGGTATGAATGAAAAATGTCAAATATAAATGTCAAAAGGGCTATCCAGGATTTAAGGGATATAGCTCATATGCCTGCAAGGCTGCAGAAAGGTCAGGGAAGACATTTGTATATTTTATTCATATTGCCCCATATGACTGACGTTATTTTTATGTAGTTGTGCACTGAGTTTTTGTTTTAACAATGTAAATCCTTATAAGTGAAATCAAAACAACTGTAGAATTTTCTGATGTCACATTTTGCAAGCTCTACTGAAGCAATCTACTGGAAAAAAAAAAACTAATTGGTGGCAAACACACATGAAGTCCCGGATGAGTGGTTACTATGGTGACTGACCGCTGCTGATGGTGGCCTGTGGAGGTCGGGGGTGGAGCAGGGCGAAGCTGAAGGGGTCTTGGTTAGGGTCTTGAGCCCTGACCTGCACCCGCACTGTCTCATTAACCCTGCACCGTATCACAGTGGGCTCTGTCACAATGGGAGGCATGTTCGCTGTTAAAGGTGAAAGAGGAGAGATGGGGGGAAAGAGAGGAATGAATGAACAAATGAATGAATGAGAGTAAAATATGGACAGAAAAAGAAAGAGAGGTGGAACATAAAAGAAAAAGGGTGTGAGTTGTGAATGAGACATTTTATCACATTGGTTTTACATTCATTTCTCCGTCCTCAGTTTCCTTTGATGAAATGCTGATATGTGTTCCAGCTTTGTTTAGTTCACCACACACTGTTTTCAAGGCAGGGCTACATAGGTACATAGATACACCAGACCAGATGTGCTTACCGAGGGTCAGAGAGAAGCTCTTGTATTTCTGCTGGGCCTGCAGGGTCTCCTGGCCCAGTTGTGTGTTCTTGGAGGCCAAGCTGTCGTGGACACACTCCCGACTGCCTTGGCAGGCTTGCGTTTGGCTCTCTAACAACGCCGGGTCCACGGAGAGCACCTCATCAATGGAGGCCGCCACAAAACCCTCTGAGAGGGGCGGCAAAGAGGGGAACAGACTCTCAGGAGATGGTACAGCCCCTGTCACAGTGGGACAGGAATACACACACACACAAACACACATACATACTCATAAATCAAAGTGACTGGACTTATGAGATAAAATAGGGACACATTCTGGGAAATATGGGGATATTGCTATTTCTACACTCAATAGTAACAAAATAAGAAATGTTTTAGTTTCAAAAACTAAAGACAGAGCAACAAAAAAGACTCTCCCTGGAATGACATCATATACATAAAAGCATATAGCATACAGCATTACAATGTTGATATATCAGCCTACTTTTGATACTGTGTTATTCTTGGTGTAATTGTACTGTACTGTGTAACTGTGTGTATCTGTGTGTATATGCAGTCACCTGTGCAGGAGTGTGTGTTGTGTGTACAACTCCTTTACGGGTGTGTGTCTAAGAGTGTCTTTCCAGGCATGTGTCTGCACACATACTTACAGGACATGCCAAACTTGTGCAGCTGGCTCTCGGCCGGTGGGTTGGCGTCAGGCGAGGGCATCAGCTCGCCGTTGGACATGAGGAAGTCGTCTGTGCTGCGGGAGCTCCAGAGGCCCAGCAGGCCCACGGTGCGGTTGAAGTAGGCCTGCGGCACCTCCACCAGGGCGGCCAGCCTCCCCGCGCCTCCGCTCCACACGGCCACGTGCAGCCCGCCTGCATACACCACCGCGCAGTGGCTCAACGACATGCAGCGCACCACATAGCGCTCCTCGGAATACAACACACCTGCCAAGACACCAGAGGGCATTGGTGAGGTGAAAGGTTGGTGGGATTCTAACTGTGCAGTGAGCTCTTGGTATTTATGTGTGTGTGTGTGTGTGTGTGTGTGTTTGTATTCTCCACACATAAAGGATTTCTAGGATGTGTGTATGTGTGTGTGTGTAAGTTTCAGAGTGTCATTTCTGACCAACGGAAACAGGAATATTGATATCATTGATCAGGATCTGAAGTCCATCTCCTGTCTCTGAGCGCATCCATTCCACCTTTGGAAAATAGAAGGTCATGACACAAATTTTGTGTTATCAAAGCATACAACAAATAGAAGAGTAGTGATTTACACCAATATTAACAGCATCGACTTCTTTATATTTAGATTATAAAGGAAAAGAAAAACAATAAACAATGCAGGCCGGTGTGAGTTGGACCTGGACTGTACTGGAAGATGTTACCGAGTACAAACATATATCCAATGCTCACCTCCGTTCACCCCCAGCATTCTGCATTAAATCGTTTTTAGCCGAAGCTTTCATTAACCTTACACTGCGAGCTATAGGGGCACAGCTTTGCCTATGCAGATAAATTGCTGTTTTTACACCATTAACAAGGTTCAAAGTAACCCCACACTTCATTGGTAGACTTCTGAGGGCCCTGACATTTAAAACGAGACAATGAGAATTTTGAAAGTAAACAGGTAGTTTATTAAAAAGACCGTAAATACAGACAGTACCTTCACGGAATCTTGAAATTAAATCACGATAAGTCGATTGACGAACAGATTGAAAATTATATTCTGTAGAAGTGCTTGGATTTTAGCTGAAAATATATGGTGACTGTCTACATGAGCACTAAAGCACCAACAAATGATGAAACTTAAAAGAGTTTGACCAATTGGCCAGTTTGACCAACTGGTCGCCACCGTCTTTGATTTCAAGACAGTGGCGACCAGGAAATTCTGAGAAGGTACTGTTTTTATAAACTGTCTTTTTTAATAAAGTACCTGTACACTTTCAAAGTTGTCATTGTTTTAAATGTCAGGGCCCTCAGAAGTCTACCAGTGAAGTGTGGAGTAACTTTGAACCTTGTTAATAGTGTAAAAATAGCGATTTATCTGCATAGGCAAAGCTGTGCCCCTATAGCTAGCAGTGTAAGGTTAATGAAAGCTTTGGCTAAAAACGGTTTAATGCGGAATGCTGGGGGTGAACGGAGGTGAGCATTGGATATATGTTCGTACTCAGTAACATCTTCCAGTACAGTCCAGGTCCAAGTCACACCGGACTTCTCCTTTAAAGGAATCTTAAAAATAAAAATAGGGAATACAAAAACAGATCTCTCTCTTTCGTTTACTCACACACACACACACACACACAATCCTTACCTTGCCTATGCCCTGGTGGAAGGCTGCGAGGTGAACCAGTGCAGGCACCCGTCGGGCCTCTCCATGGGTGTGCAGCACGTCCGTGGCCCCCTGCAGGGTGAAGATGTTGGAGCCCGAACTGGAGGACAGGCGCACAAGCACAAACACCCCCAGAGCCTTGAAGGTGTACTTGGAGCCGTCAAAGGTGATGAAGTGGAGGCTGCCATAGGCCATGGCTGGATCACAAAAAGACACTATAGTCACTGGAAGGGCTCATATGAAAAGATGTATTTTATTGCCTTTTTTTTCACTCAAATATTTAGGGCGAAAATTTGCCCTTGGTGAGCACTGCCCTTTTGTGTAAGAGACTTGGGCTCTCTTACCAGTTCAGCCTCGTAGTGTGTGTGTGTGTGTCTGTGTGTGTGTGTGTGTGTGTGTGTGTGAGAGAGAGAGAGTTTGTGAACATCTGTGAACACACACACTCACATATGCCCACACACACAAACATGCACCCAAGTTGTACGTGCCAACATCCATGGGCTACTTTATTTTTAAAAAATCCAGCTGCAATTAGCATTGTCTCACCTATGCCAGGCATTGCTTTATTGGCCAGAATGCTAGCATTGTTTGTTTTCATGGCGTCACTACTGGCAGGACTTAACCATCCATAACCTTGGCAACGGTCTTGGGGCCTCTTCCTCAGGTACAGGTGACACAGAGAAGAGAGCATACAGCACCATTGGAAGGGAAACAGGTCATCATCTGGCAGAAAGATCAGATGTTCTTAGAATAACTCAAACCTGAATAAGATGTCAAAGGGAAGCTATACTACATGTATTCACTAGGGGGCAGTATAATACAAAAACATTCCTAATCCAGTGTGTTGTAAGGAATTGATAGGAGCAATGAACACCTATCATCCTGAAGGCCAGATGTAGACAAACAAACAATGTGTCTCCCACACATTCACGCAAAAGGAAGGATGGTGGTACATCAAACAACTTTAAAATAAATGTTCAAATCAATACATAAATGCATCAATGTTGGTGTACTGCAGCTTTTTGTAAATATTGCAATGAACATAAGCTGTCAGTATTACCTATATGTTGCTGGGTCTTGCCATTGCTGAAGTAGCGCTCGCTATATCCGGCCAGCAGGGGACCTTGTGGGTCATACACACACCTTTTCCCTGCACCGTGCTGGTTGGACAGAATGGACTCAAACACTTGACCTCCAGCACCCCCCCAGCGCAGGCCTCTCATCTCCCCAACTAGCGTCTCCTGCCCCCTGGGCAGAGTCTCCGGGCCAAAAGTTAGGTCCTCCAGGGCCTGTGTGCGAGTGCATGGACAAGGCGCCACACCCAGGGCCCATTCTGCCGGCTCCGGTTCCCTCAGCGCCCACATTTGGCATTTGCGACGCGGGTCACTAGTGGTTCCGACAGTCCCTGTCAGGTCGTAAACCAGCTGGCCCAAGTGACCTGTGTTCCAAGGTACATCCTGGGGCCGGTAACGACCACCGCGTCCAAACAGGTTTTTGGGGGAAGAGTTGGTCTCGTTATGGAAACGACCAGCTCCATCTGTGTAGCCAATCAGGGCGTTGTGGTGGATCCGCTGGCCTGGGCCCCACAGCATGGGCCCATAGCTGAGCAGGCCGAAGGAGCGGTCTCCATCAGTAGTGAGAATACACTGGAATGTGTTGCTCTATGGACAGACACACAATACACTCAACTTTGCCAGGTTCCTTAACCCTTGGTTATTCTAATTATTTTATTTGACTGTGTTCTCTCTTCTGTATTGATTCATATTCTTACACATAAGTGGCACTGTAGTGTTGTGTAGAATGTATTTGCAGACACACACACACACACACACACACACACACACACAAACACACACACACGCACACACAGGATATGCCAGATATATGTGATTTCATTTTTCATATCTGTAGTACCTGTGCCTTCTAAAGCAGGGTGAAGACCAGGACAGAAAACAGCACATCCTAGCCCCTAGCCCTATCTCCTGCTCCCAATATTGGATGTGTGTAAGGGCTCTGTTGCAGCTATGCCACATTCAGCCAGCCAGCTGTGTAGGCAGTCAGAAGCCACTGGTAGCCATTGATGGTGTGAAGAGCATGTGTGCTGAGTTGCACAGTGTTGTTAAACAAGTGCTATGGTGCTCTATAAGAAAAGTGTTTTGCAAATAAGTCTTCCAAAAAAAAAAAAAATTCGTATTATCGTCTGACAGACTGAATTCCAATTTGCCCTTTAAACCAATTTGAATCAGCTTCATAATTTCGTTGCTGAATCTTTGAGGGTTTAGAGCTTTGCGATAGGGCTTACATTGGGATTCAGCCATAGTATGTGTTACACATGACCTCAGGTGGACCTCGACATCTACAGTAGGCGAGACCCATTTCATCAGCCATCTGGGAAACAAACCCTTGGCTTTGGTGCTGTTTGCACATGAATGTGGACATAATCTTCACTGTAGACAAATACTTTGAGAAACCTAGCCAAAGACTGACCTCAGAGAGGTTAACCTTCTGGTAGGAGACAGGCAGCACGTGGTCCCATGTGATTTTTAGGATCCAGGCAGGGCTATAGGGAGGCCCTCCATGCTTAGACTCAAACTGGCTGATGTGTTTAGCTGTGCGGTTGAACACTATCTGTGAGTAAATATCTGAGTAATTTATCCTGTGATACTCCTTTGAGAGGAGGGGACAGACAGAGAGACAGGCATATAGACACAGAGACAGAATGATCAGAATGAATCATTGACAAATAGCTGAAGACCCTTATGAACAGGCTTTGGATCATGGACCCATATTAACACTAAAGTCTGTACAGGAGAGGTACTTTATTTCCTAAGAGTATGTTTTTTTTTCAAAAGTCTTCCAAATTTTCAAAATGCCTTCTTCAAAATGTTTTGCTTGTTTTAACTTGTTTATGTGGGTGTCTTCATCAAGAATATCTTGACATAAGTGAAGCATGAAGCAGTCCAGTTCCTAGAAAATCCTTATCTCTCTGGCTTCTTACCTGGTACAGGAGCTTTCCTTTCCCCAGTGTAAGGTCAGCGTCATCCCAGAAAGCTGCTATCAGGGCCACACCCTCATTTCCGTCAAAGCCCTGGGGAGGCGGAGTGGGAAAAAGAAGCTGCTCGTTCTCTGTCACCGACTGCAGCTGGATGAGGCCATTGTCGGAAAACTGTACCCACATAAAGCACACACAAAGTCATCAACTGCAGATGGACAAAAACTGATAGAAGGGGACAAATGCAAGTTAACTACTCATGTCTTAGTGACTGTCTAATGTCAAATGTGTTTCATTTGGACAGTATAAGAAGTACAAGTAAGTGTGCCCACAGTGTATCATAGCCTGCATCCTTACACTCCGATCGGTTTACTCACAAAGAGGCGGTCGTAAAGTTTGCCCAGGAAGGGGAAGCCCATAGGGGGGGTGATGAAGGGAGAGTTGCCATCGGCTGAAGTGAAGGGCACACCACTGTCTCCCATCTCCTCTCCAAAGGGGTACAAGTCGCTCTCTGCAGAGACAAGGACAAGTTGTTAGTACACTGATGAGGAGAGGAGAGACATTGATTATTACAGATGATATGTGAACTAGCATTATACAAATATTATAACATTAATATCAACCAAATATGAACATTAGAAGTAAACTATGTTTACATACACCATGGGTCAGACACTTATTTCATACAGAGATAAAAAAACAAGAAATCCGTCCCCCACACAAACACAGAATTAGGTTGTCTGTGCCCACCCTGTGTTGCTAGCTTCAGACAGGCATTATCATTGGTATGACAGTTACAGGTGAAAGATCCCGGAGAGTTGGCACAGATGCTCTGCCCAGGACAGGCTGCCTGATTCAGGCACTCGTCCACATCAGCACAGCCTCTATGCCCACGTCCTTGCCACTCTGTGGTAGTCCAACCTCTGCCACACACACACTGGAAACTGCCCACCATGTTCCTGCATTGCGCCTGAGGGTGGCACCCCCCCCTGTTGTTCTGGCATTCGTCAAGGTCCACGCACAGCGACCCGACTGAGAGGAACCCTGGTGGGCACTGGCACAGGTACGAGCCTGGGGTGTTCTGACAGCGGGCTTGATGCTGGCACAGGCTGATAGGCGAGGAACACTCATCCACGTCCTGGCACCAGGTGCCGTTGCCAATGTAGCCTGGTGGACAGTGGCACGAGAACGACCCCGGCCAGTTCCAGCAGCGCGCCAACACGTGGCACGCCCTATCACTTTGGCATTCGTCTGTATCAACGCAAGCCCCATCCATCTCGTGGAAACCTTCCGGGCATGAGCAATGGAACGTTCCAGCACCGTTAAAGCACAGCTGATCAGGCCGACACGTGTTGTTCGCCAGGCACTCGTCAATATCTATGCAGCTTGATGCATTCAGGGTGAAGCCCCTCAAACAGGGGCACAGGAACGACCCCATGGTGTTGATGCAATCAGTGTTATCCACACACGGGCTCTCTTCTGGCTGGCTACACTCATCAACATCCAGACAAACAGTCCCATTGAGATAGAAGCCTGGGTCACAGACACACTCGTATGTGCCTGCTAAGTTGACACAGGTGGCATTCGGCTGGCACAAGGAGAAATTCCCACCAGCCTCCGCGCACTCATCCACGTCCACACACTCGGTGTCGTTGCTCCAAAAGCCTTTGTCGCACTGGCAGTGGAATGACCCCAGGCTGTTAAGACAGGTGCCGTTCGCGCACAGCTGGCTGGAGAGAACACACTCATTGACGTCCTCACACTCGCCCCCGTTAAGGGCGAACCCCGGGTTGCAGGTGCAGTTGAAGCCGCCCGCCATGTTGGCACAGGTGCTGTGATTCTGGCACGCAGTGGCATCGAGGCACTCGTCGACATCCTCGCAGCCAGTGCTGTTCCCTGCATAACCGTCCCAGCAGTGGCAGAAAAAGGACCCAGGCACGTTGTGGCACTCTGAGACAGTCGGACATGGTGCCCAGCTGGAGGAGCACTCGTCTATGTCCACACATAGTGAGCTATTGGCTCGGAAGCCATCATTGCACAGACACTGGTAGCCTCCCCCCTCATTGACACAGGTGCTGTTATTGGGACAGGTGACATTCCCTGTCTGGCATTCGTCAATATCCATGCAGTGCGTTCCAGTGTCGTTATAACCTTCCCAGCAGTTGCAGTGGAACGAACCCAGTGTGTTGAAGCAGGAGGAAAATTCCGGACACAGCCGCTCCTTTTCTTTGTCCTCCATGTAAAGGCACTCGTTCACGTCCCCGCACTCCATTCCGGTCCCCGCATACCCTTTTGCACAGCTGCAGTAGTTGGAGCTCAACACGCTCACACACCTGGCGTGTGTGTGACACACTGCGCTGGCGTTCAGGCAATCCTCTGCACTCACACAGGTGCCTGAGTCGTAGATCAACCCTGGGACGCAGGTGCAGGTGTACGCGCCAGGTGTGTTGTGACAGGTCATGTTTGCCTTGCAGGCAGAGGGCATCAGACACTCATCCAGGTCACTGCAGGTTCGCCCATCTCCAGTGTACCCGCCGTGGCACAGGCAGCTGTATGACCCCTTAGTGTTTTGGCAATGGGCAAGATGGCTGCAGTTGTGCGGGAGCGTGGCATTGTCGGCGCATTCGTCCACATCCTGGCACATGAAGCCATCCCCAGTCATGCCAAGCGGGCAGGCACACTGGAAGGATCCTGGCGTGTTTGTGCAGATGGCATCGGGGTGGCATCCTCCATTTTGCCTTGGGCACTCATCAATGTCTATAAGTCATCCAAAAGGGCAGAGGGTCAAGGAAACAGGCTCCCCACAGTGTACTTCTAAAAAAGAGACTAGAAAAAGAATCCGCACAGAAGCACACACACACACACACACACACA
>JAGFZM010000108.1:79131-90231 GCA_017657215.1 Limnothrissa miodon | reverse complement strand
TTCCTGAGAACTGACCAATGTTTTTCTGAGACTGACAGAGGTTTTCCTGAGACTGACCAAAGTTTTTCTGAGACTGACTCAACTTTGTCTGAAGCTGACTCTGAAGACTGACATCTGACTCTGAAGACTGACATCTGACTGAGATCTGAGGATGTCCTAAAATGTACACCATACACACGACACATCTGGAAGAAGTGGAACGCGTCAGAACTAGCGTGGACATGGCAACGAGAGGCGACGAGACTGCAGCCACGGCCTAACCAAAAACTGATAAGAAGGCATTTTGTGGCAATACCCCACGTGGAATTGTAGTATTAAAAGCTATTTTAATTGTGTACGTTTTTTTAACTTGACAAATATGAATGATGGTAAATGAATACACAACTTCCAGTGAGTGCAGAATACAAGTGATTATAAGGCCAGTTCCCAATAAATTTGGTTAAATAGTTTTTTGCCTCATAGCGACAACTACAGGTTGATACTGCAAGTTTACGTTTTTATTTGAAATATTAATTAAGCGGTACTAACAGGTCGTACAAAGTAAGTAAGTGTAAGTACCTCGTAGTTTTCTTATACTTAGTTTTCTTACACAATAATTCATTGGCTGCAATCTGAAGCAGTAGCTTTAATTTGTGTTATTCCAGTATACCATGAAGTAAGTAGGCCTACTCTATAATTTAGGCTATCCATATAAATAGGCCTACTTTTTGTTACGCCATACGTACTACATCTTACATGGTAGGCCTACTTTACTGGCTGTAATCTAAAGCGTTACCCAGTAGCTTTCATGTAATTTGCATGTAATTTCATGTAAGTTCCAGTATACCTATGAAGTAACCTACTCTATTTTATCCATAGGCCTAAATACTTTGTGGTACGCCATACCGGGGTTGTCACAGTTTTTACTCATTCATGAATTTCTCATCTTCAAAAAAAAATGTAAAAAGTCTTTGCTTTAAATGTGTACACCTTTTACCTTTAGAACGTATTGTAACAGGAAGTATTTAACTGTCAAAGACACTCTGACACAATGTGACAACCAGCCCCATCACAGGGTTGGTTGTCACAGGGTATGGGGTTGGTTGTCCCTATAGAAATTCAATAGGATTTCAGTGATGAATTGGGATCTCAAAATATGATGTGTAACTTTTGAGTTTCTTAAGATAGAAACGGCAAATAAGTTTTAATACCACCCCATGATAGTTGTCATTAATGCCCCTTACAATTGGATTAAAGAAGGTAACCGGTTAATTTAATTGTTCTCTGAGAAAGAAAAAAAATAAAAATAATTGTCAGTGCTAAAAACTCTTTATTAGGCTATTATTTCATTACATCATTTGTCTAAGAGAAAACAAAGATGAACAGTCTTAAAAGGTCTACGTGTCCAATATTCCTATCGATATTAGGTATAGCCTCCCTTCATTCAAGTGTCACAGAAGTCACAGTTGTGACAAATATAGTTGTGACAAATATAGCCTATGACCCTGGACTGCCAGGGGTACAATCTTTGCGGGCCAACATTTGGCAACAAACACATCTGAGCCATACTCCCCTGTATTTGCACATGTGACAACCAACCCCGAGAGCTATGAGACAACCATCCCCAACTGACTTCTTGACAAACTCATTAAGCTGCCACATGGCTTTACCTTAAAGATAAAAGATGACGGAAAAAAACAAATAAACAAATGTGTCTAACTAAAGTATTACTTTACCCCAGTGTATTAAATTATGTACATTATGTAATGTATGTATTAATGTATGTATTGATGTATGTACAGTATGTATGTATGTATGTATGTATGTATGTATGTATATATGGTGCCCAGACACCTACCAAAGATGCTGCTTTTGGACCGTTTTGTTCCACATATTCTATTATGTTTAGCCTAACTTAGTCTAAATATACACCTATATTGTACAAAGATAAACAGGGAGGTCATGGAGATGGGAAAAATGTTGCTCATTAGGCCTCTTGTGTTAAGCGCTTTGTGACATGCCTTTTGTAAAAATGCGCTATATAAATAAAATTGAATTTGACAAAACAAGAATTTGAGTTGTAAGAGAGAGAAAGAGTAAGAGAGCTGTTAGCTGTTAGAGTTTAAGAGCTTAGCACATATAAGGCCAGTATGAAGAAGGTAACAGGCCCATTTATATGAATAAATCCTGTGTTTCTATGATATTACAGCTGTAAATACAATATTATGGATTCATTGCCTTATGAAAAAACGTGTACAATATTTTCAGTAAAATACTTTCAGTAATCTTTAGAGGAGCTTAAATAATTATTTATTACTACTGTTTTTTTTCATGTCCAAAACATTGCAGATATTGTAGAATTACTGTAGAAAAGCTTCGATGATATATGACAGGATGACAGGATAGGAAAGGTTTTTTTGTGTCATACAATACACAATTTTTCCTTTAGGGGCATCTCAGGATCAGGTTAGACATTTTTGCTCTATAAAACTGACACTGGGATAAGCTTTCTTATTTTAGACAATTAATTCTTTTGTAGAGCTTGTGCTACCGTGACATTGACTTTTTGGGTGTAAAGGAACATCACCCTGTTGTTATATATGGTGTCTATGGGCAGTAACAGCTTGCTTGATGTCATGTGCGGGTGTTGTGCAGAAAGGAACTGACTCAACTACCGCTCATGGATCATCCACTGTCAGAATCTCATATTACTTCCTAGAACTTCCTTGAGGTCCAATTTCATTGGCTGTGAGATGTGGGGTTATGGATCATGTAGTCACATATTCTACACTTGATTGTGCACCTTATTCTTTATTTTAATTAGATGCATGTCTCTTTTTTAAAAGTCAGTTTATAGGATTTCCCTTTGTGTAACTGACGCCAAAGTCTGTTTTCAACGTCTGGACCAGCATCTCCTGCTTGTTTAACCATAGGCACAACGCAGGTTGGCAGGCTCTCTGCGTATCCACAAAAAGAGGACATAGTCTGGTCATTGTCTGCTTGTTCCCCTTTTATTCTGCGGTTCAGAAAACCTTCCACTCAAAGTGTCCTAATAATCCCGTGCACAAACTATACACAGCCCTTCACAGACATTCCGCTGCTCACTTGGAGCCGCATCCCCGTTAAAATGCTGCTTGTCTTATTATCCCCAAATTACCACACCTGTGCGTGGGATGCCCCTGTAATTCTCATGTGAAACGCGCGCCCACAACCAGATTTTACATCAGACACAAACAGACTAAAACACACACGGGGTGTTGTTATGTAGGCTGTGCAGTACAACTCGTCTGGCACAATAGAAAAAACGTGTGTGCTGTGTCTGTGTGTGCATGTGAGACATGAAGCAACTGAAATCCTCCAGGGGGCCAAGCACAGACTTTCCATTCCTTCCACTGCACACATTGGCATCATTTGTCAGAAACGGGTTTCTGTCCTAACTTGTCCTACGAGATTTTGTTCACATACCACAATATCCTACTTGAAACTAACAATTTTGCCTAGAATGTAGAGGTTCGAGCACGTTCATGTTTTAATGTAGCATACTTTAGTTTTGTGGTTCAGGTTTTGTTATAAAGTTGAATAACTGTTGTAGAAAAGAAATGTCAGTTTACATCGCCTTTAACCGTAAAAGCGCTATCCTAAATATGGGTATTGGCGGAAACAAGGTGCGCCTGAGGTAAGTCCACACCTCCCTACATCCTCGCAACGTCATCAAGTCGAAACTGCAGGTAAGTTATTCATAAACGAAGCTCAGTTGTCGTCTGTCTCTAGAAGTGTTCAGACCGACCAAGCAACTTTGTTTCTGACAGAGGTAACTAACTTTTTGAGACACTTTTGATACATTCATGGATTAATACCAACATTTGGATTATATATATTATTGCATATTGCAACATTTCTTTATCGGGTTATTTGGATTGTACATTTTTTTCTTGACCGAGAAGACCGCG
Organism: Limnothrissa miodon; assembly: GCA_017657215.1. Classification (NCBI taxonomy): domain Eukaryota; kingdom Metazoa; phylum Chordata; class Actinopteri; order Clupeiformes; family Clupeidae; genus Limnothrissa; species Limnothrissa miodon. The sequence goes on along the minus strand of JAGFZM010000108.1, from coordinate 86,302 downwards.
CCTTGAGGATTAAGGATACAGCGGCATCAATTGTCTTTGTTCAAAACAGGGTTTGGTCAGTAAGATTAACTTTTGTCTCTTAACTGCTGATTTAGGCTATAGAAATTTACGAAGATGAGACTACTAATTGCACTCGCTGTGGTGTCATTCGCCGTGGGAGCCTTTTCACAATGTAAGTGCTTCAAAGATGCTTTCAAGACCAACTGTGGTGATGGCTAATGGTTAGTTTAGTTTGGGTCTACTGTGGAATAGTATTGACTTTAGAACTCAGAGTAAATTTCATTTGGAGCAAATTAAGCCTAAGGGAACACTAGCCTAACGTTACACTTTTCACCCAGGAAATTGAAACATGAAACATGGCCGAAAACGCTTAGCAGGTGCAGGGAGTGTTACTTCATAAATGCTCTATTGTCTGGAATGAATGTCGCCATCATCCCCGCTCCCTCTCCCCTGCCATGTCGCCCAGGTGCGCTCGTTGGCTACTTTGCGTCATAGTATGAACAACGCCCTTTACGCTCTTCTCCACCCCCTTTACCCATTTTCTTTTCCCACTTGCTGTGATCTTTCTGTTTTGCTTCTGCCACCATAATAATGTGAGTGACTTGTGTACTATTAGATGACTGACATGGTTGACTGGATTTTTTTTTTTTTACTACAGGTGCTTGTCCAAATTCAAAGTGGGCAAGTTGTGATGGTACTCCTTGTCAGTGTACTCTCCTGTTTAAGGATTCCGTCAAGCAAGTTGTGGATTGTAATAACTGTAAGTTTTTCTACTGTATTATGAGACCCCAAATGCTAATAAGACAATTAAACCTCCAGTGTCATATTAAGAATTTTTAATGTAATTCCCTTTGTCATTTTTTTTCTTTTTCAAATTAAAAATTATCATCTCTTGCTTTTAGTGCTTCCCAAATGCTTCCTGATGAAGGCCCAGATGCAAAGGGCCAGGATGGGTAAGGACACGCGTACTATTGGGGGCAAACCTGTTGAGACTGCCTTTGTGGATAATGATGGCGTGTACGACCCAGACTGTGAATCCGATGGCAAGTTCAAGGCCAAGCAGTGCAACGACACGCAGGAGTGCTGGTGTGTGAACAGCGCTGGCGTGCGCAGAACTGACAAGGGCGACAAGAACATCAAGTGTGAAGAGTTGGTGGAGACCTAGTGAGTGTCAAGCACAACATGCTAAGTGGAGACATACTTGGCTAACTACAGAGACATTTCTTTCTGCCTGGCTGGCTGGCATCTGTATAACTAATCTGTCTTGCCTTTGTTTTCATAGCAAAGCCTGTTAGGACATTATATGTACATTGTATATATGTAATTTTATGTTTTATATGTAATTTCATTCATAAATCTGAAATGCATGGCAAGTTTTCATATTCTATTAAAAGTTTTATACATTTCAGAACTGAACTATATGAGAAGAGGGATTATGTTTAGTCACTCTCACTGTTACACTAACCCTAGGGAGTGTAATATGAATTATAATATGAATTCTCTCCACAGCTGGCTGCGTATGCAGATGGTTCATAAGCCTCTCGCTACAGCTGTGGCCACGTCGGAAGTGAAAACGTACGTATTCAAAATGGAATTGCTGTGAAACCCTCCATTTTGTTCATCATATTTCTGAATTTGTTGTGACTTTATAGTTTTTTTTTTGTGTGTGTTTTTCTTTCTTTGCCCTTCATGTAGTGCAATGGAAAATATTATGCTTGCCCGCTACAAGCTGGACAAGAGCTTTGTAAAGGAGGTTCAGGTAGGGCCCTCTACATGACCCTATGATATAAAGCTGAGTGTATATGTGTTGGTTACTAAAAAGCGTTTTCACGTTTTACGTATACTTATTTTTGTGTTTGTTTCCCTTGCAGTATGATCCAGAGGGCCGTATGGTTGTTGTAGACGTCAAGAAGGAAGTTGGCAACCGTAAAGATGACCTTACCCGTTTTGGCTGGTACATGGAGAAAGATGTGAGTAGCCCCTGTATCTGACTCTGTAATCACTTGTAGGTTTGTTGTGACCTGTAATATTTGTGCATTGATCAAAGAATCTGTAGCTTGCACTGACTGTTAATGGAGTAAATCGACTATTGTGTTCCTTTTGTGTGCTATTAGTTCATATGTGTAGACATATAGACAGCATATTTACTAGCTATAGAAATCTTTCTCTCTGTACCCCCCCCTCTCCAAAAACTGATGGTGGTATTCCTTCTTCCCCTCAGATCAAGGAGCTGCCTCAGTTCAACAACCAGGACAAGTTTGTGGCCACGGTGGCAGGACAGAAGATGGAGATGGAGAAAATCGTGATCTACTATGTGGATGAGAAGGGACCAGAGTTCTCCATGAGACACCTGACGGGGGGCATCATTGCAGTCATTGTGGTGGTCATCCTGGCTGTGGTTGCAGGCCTTCTAGTCCTGGTATGTGTGTGTGTGTGTGTGTGCCCACCCATTAATCTATGTAGAAATGCTTCATATACAGAACATTACTGTCATTTAATCTTTCAAGGAGAAGTAACAATTAAACGAAAACATTGGTACTTCCTATTTGGTTAGTAGGCATGCGAGTCAAGTACCCTAACTGTGTATCTTCCTGTGTGCTTTCCATTTAGTTCTTCATGAGAAGGCGAGAGCAGCAGAGGTACAGCAAAGCACAGGTAAGCCTACCACACTTTCCCCTCAATGACTCTCAGCTGACTCCCAGGCCATTGGTGAATACAGGCTACATTTTCTCTGATTGGAATTTTGTGTTCTCTCATTTCAGGGCCGGGAGATGGACAACATGTAAATAGATGTCTTTGGGACTTAGCCAAGTCTTCAAAGCTCCGGAATTGAGGGACTTCACCTCACATGAGGATGCTGATGTGCTGTATTTTGTATCGTTACATAAGTTGTCTGGGTTTTTTTTTAATTAAGTGTCAGGATTTCATGTTCCAGTGCCTGTTACAGTCGGTTACAAAATGCTTCGAAGCATTCAAGTGAATTTGGACTGTCCATTCATGCAGTTTTGAATCTCATTTTGACATTTAACCCCATCTTTGTTCCTCAGATGTAAATAGTGACTTTCAGTAAAATGGTGTGTGGGAACATTAGTCCACGTGATCCACCTGATGTATGGTTAAATGTCTGATTTCAAATCCCTGTGTAGTGGCCTGTCTGAATAACTAGTGCTCCAGAACATAAACCTCAAATGACTTGCCTTTTGTAGATTTAAATTTGGTTCACTTTTAATATTGTGTTTTCAGGGGACATATTTTAAAAATGTGCTGTACAGTGTGAATGCTTTTTTTTTTTTTTTTAAATAAATTTGACAGATTATTTTGTGTGCTTTGGCTCATATTTTAACATGGCCTTATATATAAATGCTTATTAAATGTTTAATCTAGTTGAGGTTACAGAACAGGTTGAGGTTACAGGTTGCAGAGGGTTTTTTATTCCCCCCCCCCCCTTCTTTGGGCTATTGACTCCCTGTAGGTCCACATACATAGTCAAGGCTGCTCTTGTCAAGCAAGGCCCCTGTGTCTGCTTAACACTTAGCTTCTGCAATCCACAAATAAATGAAACTGGAATGATTTTAAGATCTCTTTGCCAGTCCTTTGTACCAGTGCTCTGTGTGGGTTTTACTGCTGTGTTATATATCACACAGTACAAATCCAGGTACTAATACAACACCTGTAGGAAGCTCTTAGACTTGTTTCTGTGAACTGCAGTACTCAGAAGAGAGTCAGCAGAGCGAGAGCCATTTTGTGATGGAAAACTACCGCCCTGGTTTCACCGAGGGGGAGGGGCGGCGCAGACAAGACAGTGCATGGGCCTGTGGTTGTAGATTTGCATGCAGATTCTGTGTGCTACTCAAGGTGTTTACCAGTCTATATGTGTGTTCCATTCCACCAGAGATCATACTACAGACGAAAGTCATTGTGCTTGTCTAGTGCACAGATTGCTTCCTGCTTGCCAGGTCTATATATCGGTACATGAACAATACAAAAATTAGGGTAATATATTTATGCTTATCAGCCATTATGGCACATAACTTGAGTAATAATTTATTTAAAGAGATAATTGGTGGCCATTAAATATTATACAAGGTGTTGTTTTATTGTGCAATGTAATTGCAGAACAATGCAACTCCCATCCATTCCAATGTAGCATGAGGCTGATGCAGCTATCTGGCGTTTGATGTTATACTCGTGCCTCATCAATGTGGTTATACCTAATGCTTACTTGTAAAGGCGTATGGGTGACACTCCCGTTGATCTCAGCGGAACTTTCTTGTGGCTGGGGGCTGAGCTTTAGTCAGATTGTAGAGAATTTGCTTGATATTAACTGACCTGAATGTGGCTAAACATTAATGTCCACTTACTTCCTGAAACTCTGATTGAATAGAGGCGAGTTGCAGTTGGGGACAGGTGGCTGCAGCTAAGCCAGAGCTACTGCTCCTTATCCTATGCAAAACACTGAGCATATTCAAATAGCAGTTTTGCTTCCTTTGGATGTAAATTCACCTTATAAAGCAAATTCACCTTATAAGTGTGTGTGTGTGTGTGTCAGGGAGGGGGAGAGAAAGAGAGGGGGAGAGAAAAAGAGAGAGAGAGAGAGAGAAAAGAAAAACAAAAGTTCTCATGAGAGTGTACAAACCCTACTTAAAGCAGTAAAACCCAGAGGTCTAGAGCACTGCCTAAGCGCTTCAGCTCAGATAGCCAACAGGCCAAACCAGTCTGACAACTCCCTGCTTTTCAACCTATTCATTAGCCATCCTGAAGGTGACACCTGAGAGAGAGAGAGAGAGAGAGTGAGTGAGAGAGAGAGACTTTGTGTAACAAAGTTGAGGTTAAAGTGCGCCCAAAAAGAATATCATTACAGTTTTTGTACATCACTTTGTCCCACTGGTTGACAAAAGGAGATGTTGCGTTACCCATTGCTCTGTTGGTTTTGTGAGTAATGCGCTGTTTCAGTAAGTGGAGAAACTGTGGTTGCTTGTTTGGCAACAGGTTTGGTATCATGTGTAGGGTACATATAGGAAGGTTAGAGAGGCCTGTAAATAATTTCAGCAAGTTGAGGTCAGCACTACAGTATAGTAATGGCGGAATGTGGCTGTTTTCCCCCACCACTCCCAGAACTGTTTACTATTCCTTAATTTCTCTCTTCTCTTCCCGGATGCCACACCCTCCTTTTTAGACTATTGTCACCAGAGTCCAGCTCGTTCAGACATGTTTTGGGTGTCTTCAAAATGCCCCTCCTCCATTAATACCTTGCTACCGGGAACCTGAGGTTAGGTTCTGCCAGTTTCCATAGTGATCCCTGGAGATTTGCACACAAAGGAACCAATGAGACTGACTGAAACAGGGCATGTGGGCATTACCTTAAGCAGATGTAGTTTCACAGAGACTTTTCAGCACATGACTGTTCTACTGTGAGAATGGCAGATGTATAACCTACATCATGTTACATCATACATGACCGAACCCACCAAAAAAAGTTCCCTCACTTTTAAACTCTCAAAAACCAACAGATGAAAAAGTGTGTGAAACTTTTCATGACCAAGTCCAGCCCTCTTTAGTTTTGTACTTTTTACTCTAAACTCATTTGGTCATCATGGAACTGGTCCAACAAGATTTTTGTGAGCCAGAGATATTTCCAGAAAAGCAGATCTAAGGTGTGTCATATCATGAGTGTTGAATGAATGTTAAACCTTATATGTGATGAATGTATGTAAACAAACAAACATTAAAATGTCAGATGTTGGATTAGTAAACAAATGACACACAGTTTCACCATAAATGGTTTCACCATTGTGAGTGTAAGAGGCCGGTCAACCAGAGTCATCAGACTCCTTACAACACGACTACAGGACCATTGATTTAGCACTGAAGATGCCCACTCAAGAAACACACACTCCACAATTGTCTTTTCCAAGTTGTTTATTCAAATATTTTTAGAATACATTTATAAAAATCCCACACACTTGTAGATATAACTCTCATGAAAAAGGCAGCTGGATTTGAACATTTTCCAGTTTGGTTGTCATATACTTGTATTATTCTCAATTAGCAGTACTAATGACAATTTAATTGGAAGTCATAAATCATAACCCATAATAATTATTACGTGTTTGTGGTTGACGTACCATTACATTGAAGTCTTCCATAAGAATCAGAACCTTTATCTAAAAGCCGGATGTCATCTTTCTGGTCTTTCACATAAAGCTCATCTTAAATCCTTGTATGCCTTCTACACACCTGTGTTTATTTATAAAAAAAAGCAGTGGATTGCACTGACTATGGAAATCAAAAACACACAGCAAAATCAGAAGGTAAAAGCAGTGAGAGGTACAAATAAGTTTTATTTTTTGCAAAGGGGGAGGTGGGAAAATCTGCCTCCATAGAGGCCAAAGTTAGACTCTCATATGCTGATATCAAAGATCATAGAGTTTATATTGTGTTGTAATGCAACACACACACTTGTAAAGCAAAGCATCAAATCCAACCTGCCTTTTCCTATTAGCAACATGGCTTTATTGTCCCTTTGCTTCTTCTCACACATTATATATTTATGCATGTCCTTCAGCCAAGTAATTTCCTCATAGGACACACATCCAGAACACTTCACATAAAACCTATTGGCATGCCTTTCCTAAAAATACACTTTAATAGCACTTTCATTATGTATACCTTCATATGGATGCCAGATGACAAAAAAAAACAACACAGAAAAGACAAACACACACACACACACACACACACATACACACACAGAACCAGTCCCTCACACACGCTTTATACCATAGATGGACAATGACTGTTCTATAGTCCCTCTAGTTATCTTCTGACCCCTACTGACTTCACTGGAGACCATCAATTGCATTTCAGTGTTACGCCCCAATGTGGCTTGAACTGTGAGTACTATACCAGGAAAACCATGGATCATGGATAATTTACTTTCCATTCTCTTCCATTTCATTTTATTCCACCTACTTATTTCCATTCCAACTATTTATTCATCCATCTATGGTTTTAGTACTCTAATTCTATTGTCAAAACCAGCTCCACAAGGATGACAAATATGTTCTCTACATATTGGTCTAGTAAACAAAAAGGACTTTACCTTTTATTGGGTGAAGAGGATACAGAAAGACTGTGACAGAGAGAGAGAAAGAGAGGGGGGGGGGGGGGG
>JAGFZM010000108.1:68103-79031 GCA_017657215.1 Limnothrissa miodon | reverse complement strand
GGAGAAAAAGAGAGACAGACCGACAAAGAAAGAAAAAAAAGGAAATCTGTCATTAAGCGGTATGTTCCCAAGAATGTGTGTGGGTGTGTGAAAGTCTGTGGCACAAGTGACAAGTCTACAAAAAGTCAAAACAAACCCATAAATACTTTAGGTTGGCTAAAATAGGTTCCCTCCTGACAGTCTTGAAAAGGCATGGAAGCGCCTTAGAACCATCCAAACACACAATAGATCTTTCTGACTAAAGACCTCTGATAAACAGAGGGCTACAGTAACAAGAGCATTTGAGGTGCTTTCAAAAGAAGAGGGATTAACCTTGTACCATCTGACCATTCTAAAGGTCAATATTTGCCTCAGCTGAGCTGTTTTAACAGACTTCCTCTATACAGGGGAATGTGTGAAGCTATACAACCACTGGTATCAGTGTGCTAAAGGCAGTTCTGCTGGTGCTGGTTAGGGGGCGCTCTCACAGGAGAGTAGGGGCTTTGCTGGGTCTGCAGGTCGGTGCAGGCGGGGATTTGGAGCGGAGCTCGTGGCTCCTGAGGTTTGGCTGGGCCAATAGGAGCGCGGGAGCAGAGAGATGGTGGGCTGCCGATTTCTGCTGGTGGGCACAGTTCGTGTAGGCAGCAATGAGGAGGGTCAGCTCCCGCAGCTGTCAGTCACAGACACACACACACAAACATTTTAGAAACAAAGATATACATATACTCACACAGATACAGACACTGTATTGTACTTGTAGTCATTACAATGTGCATGAAGGAATAAAAAAAAAATCTTTTTGCCACCCCGACACATCTCAGCCTGCTACACTCAGCTGGCCACAAATGGCTCTAATGTTTATCCACAAGAAAAGATCAGTAGAACTCATTGTTGTTGTTGTACAGTTACACGAATGTTTGATTCTTATTAACAGTGATTTCAGTCTGAAATGCACTGATTCATTATGTCCTGCATGTCTTTCCCTTTGTTGCACTGTACTAAAGCCAGAGACGGTTGATGAAGCGAGACGAATCATAAGGAGGTTCTTTCTGTATTAATGAAGTAGTGTTTGAAAGGCAGCCACGCCTTTTTAGGAGACCGGTAGTAAAAGGTACCCCCGTTAAATTGAATGGGGAATTAGTAGGAATTCACTCCATTTCCACCAATACATTAATTTCCCTTATTTGAGCAAAGTCTTTGGTACTTTTTACACCCCTTGTCACCACAAGTAAATGTGATCAATGCTAAATATAAAAATATATTTTCTAGGTTAACGGAATGGAAGAAAACGAACTTTATTTCAGCCTGTAGAGACAGAAATATAAATTACTGTCTAATTGCTAACCAATGAAATCAGAGTCCATAGCCATTTTAATAGCCTACTTATTACTAAATAACAGTCTCAATAAAATCGAGCTTGTTAGACAACATTACTGCCCTCAGCTAAAATGAGCATTTACATCTCAAGTTTGTTTACAACAATATTCTAGTTTAACCCAAAATTCTTAAAGTGATTGTCCAGAGTAAAATACACTTTAGATCAATTTACAGATGATTGGGAGTACATACGCTGAGTTGACATCAAAATCATGTCATTGGGATGTGTTTTGAGAAAGTTATATTTTACTCGTTAGCCTGGAAGTTACACGGGCATATCATTTCCACCGCTATAAAATGCTATTTTTATACCTCTTCTACACTTCCAAACTGTAGTATTTTTAAGTTAGCATTGATCCCATTTTTACTCCGGATAAATCCTTTAAGTGCTAGCAAGCCAGCCTGCATCACTAGCCATATTCCCATAGTAACCCAGACAAAAAGATTTGCCGTGCTAACGTTAGCAAGCTAGCTAGCTAGGTTAACTGATAAAATTAATTATTTATCCCGTGTCTTAAAATATGAGTTATTAGTATCACACATAAGCAATGTTAAAAAAACGACACACAAAATTATATTTATATTGCCTAACTTCTTTTTAAGAGAATTTGTTAATGTTATAACGTCTATGACGTCTATTGACCTTTGGCTAAGCCCCACCCCCCTTAGTTACTGTTGCTATGTCCGACAAACAAATGATCTTCTAGGCTCTCACATGATAGGTCCACACATGATAGCTTATGGTGTAACAGCTCTTTCTGATGAACGTTTATCAAAATTTCATGAGGCAGCAAATAAATTGTCAATCAAAACTAAGCAAAAAGGCTTGCAATATGCCTTTGAAGGTTATATACACAACATCCAGGTTAAACGGAACCAACATGTCATTCAAATACAGGCCAAATCTTACCGACCTCAAGCAAAAACAGAACCACCACATAGACTGCTCATCAAGACGGAGGCTGACATAATCAAGGAGCAACACTGTTCATGTACAGCTGATTATGTCTCTAATCACATTTATCATCGTTATTACAAGCAAATGTCACAAGCAACGTTTGGCGTGTTTATTAGCAATGTGTGCTAGCGTATCAACAAGTGTTGGGATGCTAGGCAACGTCCATACAGCTTAATCCATACACGACACTTCTCAGGATTGGACTTTGGTTTTGGGAAGGGGAAGAAACGGACACCCCCCTCCAACCTCTCTGGGAAACGCGTATCAGTATTACAAATTCCCCAAGCACAGCGTTTAACCATATTTGTGATCAAACTGTAAGGGTAACAGCCTGCCAAGCCTGAAAATATGGGACACCTGCGTTAAAATGAATGGAGCACTGTCAAAAACTGTCGGACCTCTGTTGATGCTCGTTCTGGGCTGCGCTGTGATAGGTCAATGAAGATTCTAGGGCGGGGCTTAGCCAAAGGTCAATTAAGAGACCGGAAAAGTATCTGTTTGATTACACTGACGAAGCCTAAAATGCTTTATCTTGTGTTCTAAAAGATCTTTGCTAAAGCCCTGCTGTGTGGGGTTGGGTGTTTTCTGAGTGTCTTGTCTCGAGTGTTCAGTTATAGTGTGGGATGGGGCTCAGTGAATATGAACACCCATAAACCTTTCAGTTTCGGTAAAACCAGTCGGACAAGGCCAGAGTAACGTTGTTTTCATCCACACACACAACATTAGAGACATCACTAGCTTTAACAGACGGCGGAGCTTAGCCCCTTGGTCATAGTGAAGGAAGAATTTTAGTCATATTTAAATGACTAATGTAATGTTTAAGATTACCGTGTGCTGTTGGTAGGTGAAGTACAAGAATATTTAACACATGAACATAGAATACCGAACCTGCAGCTATCACTAAATGGGGCGCAGTAAATTACCTTGAGTTGCATTTGCTCATGCCCTGTTTAATTAAAGACAGCTGTTGATTCTATGTTGCAACAGATTTTCTGTCTCTTTCCTACAGACAGCACTCGTTGAAAAACAGGACTATAGACTGATTTGCACTTTATTTTCTTTCTTTAACCAGGCTACATGTCTTTAACCAGGTTACTGTCCTGAGTTTATAAAAACTTAAGACCCAAATCTTTATGGCTTGATTTGCTGTATTTTTTATAACTACAAGGGATTCTGTTTAAAAAAATCTATAAGTTTTTTTTATGTTAGATGTAAAAGAATGGATTTCCTCCTCTTTCTCTCTCTCTCTCTCCTGACCTTTGATGCTTCTAAGGCAAGCAGGTGCTTCTCTGTGGGTTTTTCCTTGCAGCCGTTTCCTCCTGTGGCCTTGTTGACCACCAGCATGAAGTCTTCACCACTTGCCCCAAATGACATGATGGTTCTTAGAGGGAAGGACACCAACAGCTTCTGTTTAGATAAAGACAGAGAGCAAGAGGGAGGGAGAGTGAGAAGAAAAGAAGAGAGAGAGGGAGAGACAGAGAGAGAGAAAGAGAGAGAGAGAGAGAAAAGTTGTAAGACAGAGGTGAAAAGAGTCAGCCATTTCCTTAGCCATATTACTCCAGCTAGTGCAGGTAAATATAAGGTAGTGTCAGGATAAGACATCTCAATATGAGAGATTGTGTGTAGTCTGTGTATTTATTTTAATAGGGAGGCTATAGTATGTGTATACAGGAATATTTCAATTCTAAATTTGTGCATGTGCATTTGATGACTGTGTGTGTGTTGTGTTGTCACACAAATCCTCTCTGAGCCTCTGTGTTGTCTGCTCTGAATAGGGAAGGATGTATGTTGTTGTTGGTGTTGTGTATGTTGGGAGCTAACAGGTTTGTTTGTCTGTCGTGCTTTATTCTTTGATGCTATTGATAATCCGGAGCATAACTATTCAATCCCAATTCTGTCAGTTTCTTTCAGGAGTGCCTGGTGGCCACAGAGAGATTGAAACAATACATTGACAACCTCACAGGAGAGCTCACACAGGTGAGAGTGACTGTGTGTGTGCACCTACAGTATTTCTAAATGGCATCTGTTATTGTGCGTGTGTGTGTGTGTGTGTGTTTGTGTGTGTGTATGTGTGTGTGTATATATGTATGTATTTGTGTTTACCGGTTTTAATAGTTTTTATTGGTGTGTGTGTGTGTGTGTGTTGGGTTTACACTCACGACAGAGTTGAACTCCAGTATACTAATGCCCTCCTCATGTACAGCCAACCAAACACGTCCATTCGGCAGTGACGAGGGAGAAATGGGCTGCGTGCACGCAAGCACACACACACACACACACAGAGAGAGATAAAGATACAGAGATAGAGATAGAGAGAGAGAAAGAAAGAGAAACATGAATGCCTAACCCATAAGCAAACACACAAGAGAAGGAAAATTAAGAGAAACAGAAGATCTCAAACTCAGTGTCACCTCTAATTAATGTTATGCATCATGGCTTCTACTAAACGTCTTGAAATGTCTCTTTTTCATTTGCTGCGGTCCTCACGCCTTCTGTTTTTATTTTGGAAATAATCTTTAAAATTGATTAATGCCCTGCAGTTAATTACATATTAGTATTATTGACCAATCTTTATGGCTTGATTGTTTTTTTTTACTACAAGGGATTCTGTTTAAACAATCTCATTAAATTTCTTTTAAAATTTTAAATGTAAAAGAATGTATTTCCTCCTGATCTTTCTCTCTCTCTCTCTCTCTCTCTCACACACACATACATACAGAGACACTGACACCCTAACCGCAGCCAACTGTATGTAGTCCTCACAAAGTAATGATTACCTCTCGTGTATCCACACACACACTTAGCTTCACCCTTTTTCACGAAACTCTTTTATGCCTTTTTTAAACAAATATGTACGGGAAGGAAAACATTGTGAATAGATGACTTATGAATCCTTGGGATGGTTTAATTATAGTGCAATGTGTAGGGTTGCTGTTTGACTTATGACTTTAAATACACCACCTTGTGTGATAGATATATGTTATATTTATCTATGTATCTATATACTAGGGCTGGAAAATTAATCGAAAAGTAATCAAACGACATTCAGAACCTATTATCGATCAAAAATTTCCAGGTCAATTATTTCAATTAAATTCCCTTTAAAAACACTACAGCATGTGGAGTCAGCTCTGTTACGTTACACTATTCCACCAACATGTCGAGCATGGAGAGCTTAAACACTGAGCAACAAGAGCAGCTTGTACCAAAGAAAACATTGATGTTCAATAAATAATCCAAGATAGTAGATTGTTTCCTTCAATTATTTTAAAATGAAGTTATGCACCCCTTCATCACTAAATCTCTCACTTGTAATATGTGAGCATATTTACTGTACATAACCTGTCAGTGAACTATGAGGGCAAAAAACAAAAAACAAAAAAAAATGAAATAAATAAAATAATGGTTCATTAATCGCAATCAAATTAAAATTAATAAAATAAAATAAAAAAATTAATCGAGATTTTGATTTTAGGCCAAATCGCCCAGCCCTACTATATACTGTTTATATTAAATACATACAGATGTGTGTCCACCTATTTGAATGAATGTACTGTATACATTGTATATACCTCAGCATCAAAGAGCTTAGACCCGAAGAATGTCCACTTGCGTGCCACAGTCAGGTAGATGCGCACACATTCTGGTGAACTTCGACCCCTGAGGGAAGCCCAGCGGCTCGAGAGGCGCTGACTCAGCTGCCTAAAGACAACAGGAGGGGGACATTTTGCATGGAAAGAAAACACACACACACACACACACACACACAAACATATACACAACGAATGTGTGCACACTGCAGTTGTTTCTAGGAACAGTACAATTGTGTGTGTGTGTACCTGAGTTGCTCCTCGGAGAAGGCCCGTCTGTAGTGTTTGGGGTAGAAGCGCTCTAGCACCTGTTTAAGAGTCTGGCTGGACTTGTGTGTGTGAGAGGCAGTAGACCCAGAGGGAGAGAGGGGACGCTCAAAGTCCCCAAACTCCACCTGGCAGGGGCAGAGAGGGGGGGACAGAGAGGCCAGGTAGAGAAACAACAAGGCATATAAAAGAGAGCGAGAGATTAGCCATCTGAAAAAAATACATTCACTTCAATGGTTTACTGACAGCTAGTCGGTTCAGTTGAAGTATGTATTCCAGGAATTCAATTAAAAATAACAATTGAGACTGTGAATAAATTTCTGTGCGAGCATGTGTGTGTGTGTGCTTCTCCCTTGCCAACCTGAGCAAGTAAGGCGGACATCTCTAAGGCCAGCTCCTTGTTGACGGGGAAGTGTCCAGCTACAATCTCCTCATTGGTCTGATAGGCCAGCAGCAGACGCTCCCGCTCTGTCTCTCCTCTCACTTGGTGACAGAAGTACAGCCTGCACACACACACACACACACACACACACACACACACAGATGAAGGGACAGACAGTATTATAATAATCATGTTACTGCAATTTCTGATAATGTTGTGGTTATGATTTAGTAAATCAGTTGTCACTGTAATGACATTTTTGTTATATATGAATCTACCTGTGTACATTTCAACACATTTCGACAACATTGTTTGACAGCAATGTTTGTCATGTCTTGAAACATACTTTTTGTTCAGGGAGTCACAGAGTCATTATTTTGGCATGTGAGGCATTTGTTGTATTTGTTGAGTGTGCCTGTGTGTGCATGTGCGTTTGTTTGGTATGTGTGTGTGTGTGTGTGTGTGTGTGTGTGTGTGTCTGTTGGCAGTACCTGTTCTTGTAGGTGAAGCGTACACTCTTTGCTGTCTCTGATTTGCCCGTGTGTTTGGAGGCCTCCTCCCATTTCGCAATGATATCACAGATCTGTAAAGAAAAACAGACGAAATCAGAGAACATCAGACAAAGTTACACATGACAGCTGCCTAATGTGAATTTAAGTGTGTGTTCATGTGCATTAACACATGTCTCTGTGTGTGTGTGTGTGTGTGTGTGAGAGAGAGACCTTAAGGCCTCCCTGTAGGTAGTGCTCTAGGTCGTGTCCTGCCGGGTCATCTGAGTAAAGACTGAAGCCGGACTGGCTGGTCTTTCTAATGCATGAGTCTTGATTCAGGCGGCTCTGGAACTCCTCCACTGTAGTCGAGGCATCAAAGCTCACCACCTACACACACACACACACACATGCACACACCCGTGTTAATGCACATGAACACACATTTTAAATTCACGTTAGGCACACACACACACACACACACACACACACACAAACACAGACAATTGTTTAATACTTTGTGTGTATTTGTGCAAACATTTAGATAATAGGATGTGTGTGCTCTGGTTATGATTTCAATACAGGTTTAACACAACAGCCATATGCTTTTGTTTGGCCTTTAAGAAAACTGAGAGGAGGACATTTTTATAGTACACATAACGACCAGTGAACGACGTACAAGTGGAAAACTACAGAACACATTTCTAGCAATCCCAGCACAGCTACTGTACTGCAGAGAGGGGATAGCAAGCTCCAGTTTTCTGCCCATTGCTAATGCCAACAATGTAACATGCATGGCTCAGACACTGAGACCTTCAGTCAAAAGTATAAAAGTATAAAAAAAAACAGCCATCTTTTGCAAAAAAGCCCATCAGTGTGGCGTCACTGAGATGAAGGAGTTTGGTGCATTGATGCCAGAGTGACATGTGAAACTGTGAAATTCAGATTGTAGAGTTTCATTTTGATATAAATGTAAGTGATTTATCTCCCATTTGATAGAATGTGTGTTACTGACCTGTGTGTAGAGGAAGGAAATTCAAAATGCCAATTTGTGCTAAATGTGTTCAAGCTGTGAGTAAAAGCAATAAAGCATTTGCACCCATATGGCTTTGACAGTGCAGGGTGGCAGAAATATCCAGTGGTGAGAATCCACAAGGCCTGTGGGCTCCCCTGGCCTGATAGGCTTAGAGGGTGTAGGCACAGGAGCTAGGTGAGCAGGCTGAGGTATTCCCTATCTCTGGTATGTGCTATGGGTATGAGGAAATGGGGAGAGACATAGAGGTTTGACTGGAGTCAGGACAGTCTGCTGCTAGAGTGGAGGTAACTGCCAGAGTTTGTGTGGTTACACAAACATACATTTTTGTGTGTGAGTGTGTGTGTGTGTGAGAGAGAGAGGGAGTGTGAGAGAGAGAGAGAAAGAGAGAGAGAGAGATAATTAGATAGAGTGATATCAAAAGAGAAAGAGAGACCTGATAGGTGTTGTTGAGGAAGTGCACAGGCACACTGAAGGGCAGAGAGTGGTGGTAGGGGTTCCGGAGCAGCAGGGAGAGGATCTCCATCCGGGAGGGCCGAGCCTGGCGCTCTCCTCGTTGCTGGGTCCGCTCCAGTGAACGCTGGCAGTAGATGGCATACTTGCCCACCTCAGTCCTGAGAGAAGGAAAGAGAGAAAGAGAGAGAGACAGAGAGAGAGAGAGAGAGAGAAAGAAAGAAAGAGAGAGAGAGAGAGAGAGAGAGAGAGAGAGAGTGTGTGTTTGAGCATGAAGAGTTTTCTACCACAATGTACATATTGTACAGTGTACAATGTCTATTTTACTGTGACAGTTGGTTGGACAGTTGGAATGATAAGGCAACTAACTGAAAGGGCCACAGTCTGACAAAAGTAACTGGGAAATTAGCTCCACCTGTAACTATAGCAACAGCAGGTAAACACGTTAGCACAGTAAGCCTGTTGCTTAGAATCTCGTTAATGAAGCATACACTCCACGTCTCTGCAGCAAAAAGAAAGAAACATGGTAATGTGAGGATTTATGTGTGAGTGAGTGTGTGTGTGTGTGTGTGTGTGTGTGTGTGTGTTACCTGGAGTCTCCATGCTTGCTTAGATGTACATTAAGGAGCCAAAGGAAAGGATGATGGGGCATGAATAGCCCCACACACAAGGCCAGGAACTGCCAACCCTGTGAACACACACAGTTCAGGAACTAAAGAACACCCATACCCAAGATCATAATTCTGCCTTATCCATACAGTCTTTACAGAGAACTTACTCATACTATTTAGAGTTTCAGTGCACTAGTTATCGTATTGACAGACTTCAGTGCAGTTTCTGTTTACATTAGTGCAGTGTATGCTTCCTGAACTAACACCATGCCCCCTCTTGTGGTGGATGAGTGTACCTGCAGGGGCCCTGGCTGTCCTGGTGGTTGTCTCTTCCTGGTCTGCTTGATCAGCTGACAGTAGAACTCGTTCTGAAGCTCTGGGTGTGTCAGACACACCTGCAAAGCACTCTGGGCCAGGGACACATGATAGTCGATAGCCGGAGCATCTATGGCCACATTGATGAAGAGTTGACACGTCTGAAACCAAGAAGACATTGTTTGAGTTCCGCTGTGCAATATGCTTATTATTTATCATACTACAAAAAGCAATGCCCTGTGACTATACTGGAAATTTGAATCAAGTCAATTGGCTGGTTAAAGATTTCTTTATAGAATGGTTTCAACATGTAAACACTGAGTCAACTTCATGTCAGAAAACAACGACAATATTTCCTTAAGTGTGGTATTTTGTCTCTCTCATTGACCTGTCAGTCAATACCATCTGTAAACCAGTCTAACCTTTTCAGATGGAATCTCAGCTGTGTATTATGTAACCCAGTCTACCCTTTCCTGTGGCCTTACCTACACCTATAAACAAATGCACACTGGTGGACACAGGGTCTGTGGAATTGTTCTTTCCTAGACTCTCACTGAAGCCTTTGTGAAAACATAGATGTAACCATAGTATCCATGTTCCTGGAAAGGTGGATAATGCCTGGCATAGAAAATCCTGTCTGAAATTACCCCAGGACCACACCCACTGAAACTATTTATGCAATCACCAGTGCCTCGATTTTTCCACACAGATAAAAAAGACAGCACACATCTGAATAAATACTAAGGCATGCAAGTCATTCTCTTGTGACCAAGGGTGCGAATGGTGACTAATTTGTTTATGTAGTGAATAAGAAATCAGTTGAGTAACTTGCAAGGATTTACTGAACAGAGGGAGAATAGCTCCAGTACAAACATGTCACTTCCAAAGAATGAGAACTTCCCTATCAGTTTACTGATCTGCTGGTGTAGTATGTCATGTATGGCATTTCACTGGAACTTAATCACATTAGCATTTGTTTTTGAGTATCAGTATTATTTTGTTTATGTTAATACTGTGTTAAACAAGTTAGAACACAGTGTTACTAGCACCTAACTACCCATATGGAAGAATATAGCTGTGAGTTTTAAAGGATAGTATAAGGAAATGGACATCTGCAACAAACCATATCATCTGCCATCTTTTCTATGCCGGATTATCAGGATCTAGGAGCTAGTCTTACTGTGACTGTGTTCTAAAGCTACAGAGAAGCCAGTATAGATAGCTGCTTCCCATTAGAACCCAACATACCTAAGAATTTGTCTGTGAGTGTGTCTGTGAGTGTGTGTGTGTTTTATTGCTCCACCTTGAAGAGTTTGACTGCTTCTGTCTGGAGAGCTTTAGAGGGGAGGGTGGTGAGGGGGGAGATAAGAGCCTCCTTACTGAAACACAACACCGGATGCCTCCAGATCTGAGAACCTACGACACACACACACACACACACACACACACACACAGTGGTATAATTGAATCAGTGC
>JAGFZM010000108.1:44548-64963 GCA_017657215.1 Limnothrissa miodon | reverse complement strand
TTAACTTAGCAAATACAATCTAATAGTCACACAAATACATCATAGAACACACACACACACAAACACGCACACACAACAAGCTTCAGTTTAACTTAGCAAATACAGTCTAATAGTCACACAAATACATCATAGAACACACACACACACACACACACACACACGCACACACAATAAGCTTCAGTTTAATTTAGCAAATACAGTCTAATAGTCACACAAATACATCATAGAACACACACACACACACACACACACACACACATACACATCCGCACACACACTTACCCCTTTGAGTGTGGTGTAGGTCGGCATTGTCGTGTCCTTATAGATGAGTGAGGAGTAGAGTAATCCAGCGGGATAGGAGGACTTCAGGCTGGCGTCTAGAGGACGACAGGAGAGATGAGTTGGAAACTCATACAGCAGAGATGGTTTATCCTGCTAATGCATGGCCTGACTCAACCAGCACCAGCCATGAACAATTAGCAAGCTAGAAGACAATCAGCAGACAGTGATTCAGACTGATGATAATGATGTTACCCTTGTTGGCTACATCTGTGCAGGACTCGGACAGGCTGATGCCAGACTTGGCCACTGCATAGATACGACTCTCCTGAGGGCCACAGCAAACACACCGCAAACAGTGAACAGCACATTCAATGTCAAAAATAACACAATGTATAACATGACTGACCTGACCTTTGGTTTCATCTCGAATAAAGTATAGAAGTAGAAGCATAGAAGTAGAAGTATACATGCTCTTTTGATCCCGTGAGGGAAAACTGGTCTCCAATAATCATGGATTAGTGAAATACATTCACACACATGAACACACACGCTCACGGAAACGTCACCCTACTGGTGGTCTATTGGTCGGGCATTGCACCGGCAACCCATTCACTACAAAACCTAACTCATTTGAACTGATTTAAAGTCAGTGATTTTTAGCATTCAAATTCATTTTTGCTGCTCTACTAATGCCAGGCACATGTAACACAGTAGCCTACCAACATTGTAGACAATTGTAGACATGTCCCATTTACAGTATGTGCTATGAGACACTACATTGCAGATAAGAAGAGATAAAGCAGGACTGTCTTCCTGCGCACTCACCCATGAGGGGAAGCGGTGTAACGGGGGTGTGGGGGGTTTGTTAGCCGGCGCTGAGTTTGGAGGTGACGGGGACATCTCAGGGAGCGGGCACACTTTCTTCTCTCTCTCCTCTTTCTGTCCTTTCTCCACCTCCTCCCCCTTCTCTCTTTCCTGCTCCTCCTCTCCTACTGTGTCCATCTCTTCCTGCTGGTCCAGGTCTGTTTCCTGAGGCCGTGGCGGGCGCAGCATGCTAATGGCGTTGCGAGAGTGTGTGTGTCCGTGTGCGTGTGAGCGCCCGTCGCCGCCCGTGTCCGTGCCCAGCATCAGCAGAGGTGGTGGTGGCATGGGCTGGCTCAGGTGTCTCTTGGCCAAGCCGGGCCCCGAGGCTGAGCCCCCTGTGCCCATGGGGGTGCGTAGACGAGGCTGCTTGGGGGACGCCGGGTCGAGCCCGGGGTCACGGTTAGGAGTGGGCCGCTTGGGGGTAAAGCCGGGAGCCAGGCTGAGCCCAGACCTGGGAACGGCGGTGGCCGTGTCACCCAAGGATGAGTCCAGCCGCTGCGACTGAAATCGGTGGCTCAAGTCATCGGGACAGGACACGCCGTTTCCATTAGGGTCGCAAGGTTCATCGTCATCGTCATCTTCATCATCGTCATCACCGCCGTCGTTGCTAGGGTGGAGGCGATGGGGAAGCAGGAGCGTGGGACGCTCTGCGCGTTGCATGTCCTCGTCAAATAGCGAGCTGCTGTCGTCCGACGCCGTGAGGTAAGCCTCGCTGCTGGGCCGTGAGGCGGCCGAAGAGTCTGCGCCACGGGTCGGAGAACCTTCACCTCTGCCCAGATCACCATCGCTACTGCCGTCTGTTCTGGAGACAGGCAAGGGGGCGCTGCACTGGCCCTCTGCATCCTCTGATGTGTCTGGAGGATTCCTCTCTGAAGAGAACAAAATATCCAAGACACTATAATAAACTTTCAGACAAATAAGGCAGACAACAGTGCTAAATTCCAACAGATAGCCTGTATTTTATTTTAATTCTTGGAAAGAAAAAAATAATGCTGCACTTCTGGGTAAAAAATAATGCTGGCACTACAGATATGAGCAGCAGCTGAAGAACTGATCTGAGCTCACGCAATCCACAGGGTGATCAGTCAGTGATCCACAGCAGGCAAGGGGCGCCCCCTGTCTCTCACCTGGGGAAGGTCTTGTGCCCGTGCTCCGGGGCTGTGGCAGGTCACTGCAGATGGGCTGCTGGGGGGAGGGAGGCCCGATCAGGACCTGTGGGCTCTTGCCCCGCACCTGGAAACAACCAAAGGTCAGGCTGCTTAGACGGTGGGCCTCTCCGGGCCGAGACTGGGCAGAACCACCTGACCTCATCTGCTCCAGCACTGAGGGGATGGGAGAGAGAGACAAAGTAAAGCCAGGGAGAGGGAGAAAGAGAGAGAGAGAGTGTGTGTGTGAGAGAGAGAGGGAATAGAGAATAATGTGTGTAAGGAGAAGGAGAACAGGTAAGGTGTGTTTGTGTTGTGTGTGTGTGTGTGTATATGTGACTGTGGGCATGCACCTTGTACTTGCTTCTGCAGAGCCAATATTTGAGCTCCTTGGTGCTGGTTAGTCTCCCTCAGGCTGGCATTCTCCACCTCAAACTAATGGACATATCAAACATACTCCAATTTAACTATATCTAAGAGCTTCAGTACTATACTAGTTCTAACTATACAATTTTTCATTTCCGACAGCTATATTTGCTTCATTCTTTATGTTACTATGTCCTACAACCCCCAAATACATACTCTCTCTCTCTCTCTCTCTCTCTCTCACACACACACAAACACGCACACACACACACACACACACACACAATTACCCACCTCTCTCAGTTTGAGCATCACCCATTCTTTGATCTTGGCTGCCTTCTCCTCTACGGTCTTGGCATCCTGCGCTCTGCTCTGCTTCTACAGTGGAGCCCAGGGGGAGAGAGAGTTAGTGCACTCAGTCATGAAAGCCGTCAGTAGCACACTGATGGGATTTCAAACACTACAGCTTCAGCACTCCAATTAATCGAGCATTAGACCTTGTACAGTTCAGTCTGTCGGTGGGCAGATAAGTAAGATACAACGCAGAGACAAAAGATAGGGCCGAGGAAAAAAAAACTGTACAATGTGATGAGTTGAGTTGCCTAATTTAAGGAAACTGGGAGACTATTCTTTCAGAGTTTAAAGACAAATACTCAATGTATCACTGCCCTCTAGAGGACACAGCTGGAAAGTCCAAGGAAGAAGGCCTTTAATGTAATATGCGGCAAAAAGGATAATATGGCACACATATACACACAATAAACACACACACACACACACACACACACACACGCACACCTGTTCTTCCAGCTGGTGCTCAAGGAGAGTGATGAGGTCTTCTTTCTCCTGCAGCAGAGACTGGAGCTCCTGACAGCGTTTAAAGAGATGCAGCTCTGAGTCACCAGCCTTCCCATCTGCCGCCTTCAGACGCTCTTCCATCCACTGGACCTGACACACACATACACACACACACACACACACACACACACACACCATCATGTTAGATATAAGTACTTTATATTAAATGTTACAGAAAATGGCCCCCTTCCCCCCACGCACCACACACACACACACACACACACACACACACACAGACATCATCTCAGATTCTCAGATATATGTGCTTTAGGTTTGAATTGAATTGAATTGTGTTTTTACCTGCTGATTGGCTTCATAGGCTCGCCTCTCTGCTACCAACACCTGAGTCTCCAGCTGGTGCAACTGTCCAGATGAAATGCATATAATGAGTCCAGTCACAGAGGTTTTTCCCTGCCCAGGGCTGCCATCTTCCTCTAAGGAATGCTGTCTGCCACTGGTACTGTATACTGTATTAAGCGGCTAATTGTTACCAGAGCAGACTTGAGTATTTCTCCTGGTATGTCATTACAGTACACTTCTGTTCTGTTGTTCTTTTACTGATACTCATTGGCAATGTGGCAACAGCTAAAGTAAATACAGTCATGGGCAATTCCCTGCTAAATTAATTTCCTTGGCCATATCCATAATTTGATTTGTATGATATTAATGATTATAAGAGATTGGAAGATTTGCTGCATTTAACTGAACTAGTTTTACATCATCGGAAATGGCAAAAGTACACACTTCCCATACTCTAGTAGAACAGATATTCATGTAAAATAAGACCGTAATAAGGGCTGACTTGACCTGCTCACTCAAGTGAAAGAGAAAACTGACTAAACTAGACTAAATATTTGTAAATTATTGTCATAACATTAATACCATATTATGTGAACTTGAGGTCTGTAAGTCCCACAGCATAACAAATGGGCATTTGCATGTTGTTTTCTGTAAACGTTCCGGGACCCGTGTCCGTCGCGTCATCCATGCGTTGTCATATGTTCTTATGATTTACAAATTAAGCACTGATTAGCCCTCCCACTTTGAATCTTACAGGATGGATGAATAGGGTATTGTAGCCTACTTTGTACCTCGTCTGATATATATATAAATTCAAGTTATCATAATAAATAAGATCAAGTGAAATTTTACAAGCCCTATTGAATCCCTACACTGGTCATTAAAATGGAAATGTTGGTGGTCCTTTGGCAATTTCTTAGTTTTTATATCACATGCAGGCTTTGTTTTAATTCACCCATGTTTTAATGGGTATTTTTAAAGTTCAAGATTTTGATATGAGATGTTGATATTTTTATGTGCTCACAACAGCTCTTTTGGCCATGCACAAGCTCTCCTACTGTACCTCAAGCCATGGCCAAAATAGTTTTCATTCTATGTCTCCTTTCACTCTCCGAAATAGATTTGTGTGGAATTAAAGTTCAAGTCAGTTTGGAGTTCGGAATGCAAACCACTGCACTTACACTGCAATTTCAAAGATTTCAAGGGAGATTTGTATGAGGGTTATGTTTATGTGATCCTCACAAGGCCAGTGACAATAGCATTTACACACACACACAAACACACACACACACAATACATCCTTACATCCTCACTTACATCCTAATGTACAGGACCTCTACATAAAGACCAGCAGACAAGGACACACACACACAAAAACACAAAGTGGTTGAGGACGATAATTTTATGTTTGTCATGTTTTAGACATTCTTACAAAATTCCTAAAAAATGAGCTGAGAGGGGAGACATAGAAAGGGAGAGAAACAAGACAGAGAGAGAGAAAAGAGGGAAAGGGAGAGAGAGAAAGAGAGAAAGAAAAGTGGGAAAGCACAAATGGGGAGGATCAAATGCTTGATTGAACATAATTTGTTTCAATCCATGCAGCTTATTTCAATTCCACTCAGGATCTTGAACTTGGGATCAAAGGCCTAAGCATCTCAGGTGTGGGCCAGACCTCATTCCCCACACCTTGCTGTGTGTCCACACAAAGCTCTACTAACTCTATAATACAGTTTTTGCCACTTATAAAGCATCACTGTTAAAATATCTCTGCTCACACTGCTCTAATCACTCATGACAATACTATTGCCATTCCATTCACAGTTGACCTCTGTCATAGTTTTGAATGAAGCTGAGTAGCATTAACTTTTTCTGTCTATTTTAGTCTATTTTACAGTCGCCTTTTCCTAGGAGTCATTTGGCGCTTTTGCCATTACTGTCGGCCATCTAAATACCGGTAAGTGAATTGTCACCTGTAAATGGCCATTCAGTCAGACACAAAATCTAATCTAGCACATCCTGCTGGAACAACCCGGCAGTCTGAGACAGAAAGGCCCAACGTCAAGACTCAAACTGTGTGAACAGGACATTGTGGTTGTGAGTGGGAATGGAAAAAAGGAGGAATCTGGAATGATTAAGTTTGGTGAAACGAAATGTGAAAAACAAAAGGGGTAGTTGTGCAATGCAAAAGGCAAGTTATTGGGCACGTCAGTGTAATGATATCCAACTCGTCCTTAAAATAAATTTCCTTTCACTCTCTTATTATACTCTAATTTTCTGGGCCCTGCGGTCCTTCACTTAATGTCAAACATTTCAACAAATGTAGAAAGTAGATCATAGTTCACCACTACTACTAATTTATAACCAGCAAATAGGTCCAAGACCAACAGTCCAAAATTGACTGACTACTACTGCTGTATCACTGCTGTGGCAATGGCAAACACACAGTGTGCCATGTACACAGTGTGGCTTAGTGAAGGTGAAGTAAGGTGGATAACCTGCTAAAAGGTTGTGCTTGCTGGAGCCTGGACTGACCGGTCAGATGAAATTCCAGTGGTTACTGGGCCTAATCCAAACACTAATCCAACATTAGACTTCTGTCTTGGCCATCTTCAAATGACTGTGGTGAGTAACATGCTGTATGAGGACATGTTGACAATTACTGAAGCACGCTAATGCTTAATGATAACCACCACCACTTCCTCTATATAAATTATAGACTCTATGTCACCATCACACACACACAGACACACAGACACACACACACACACACACACGTACACACACAATCTTTCCAGTGTTTTTGTGAGTAAGATGTGTGATCTTGGCCCAGACGCTGGTTTGTGGCCTGGGTCTGCTTATGCAGTTTGTACAACGGTGTAAACATGGACAGGGAGAGAGACTTCTGATAGGATCCTGGATAATACGCTGCTCATCCAACTAAACATTAACTCAACCTCTGTGTATAGGATATATTTATAGGTATGAATACCCATGAACGGACACACACACACACACTCACACACACTCACAAACAGGTACACACCCAGCAGCATCTGTTTGGAAATGGACTTTGCAGATGCTGATGGGCTCCACAAATGACAAACTGCTTTCTCTTTAAATGTACAGATACAGATATAGAACCTGGCAAAGAATAGAACATAATTACAGGCCATTCAGGATACAGCTGCACAGTGCACACACAGACACACACAGACACACACACACACACACACACACACACACACACACACAAATACTCATATATTTTGCAAGCACAATACACACAGTTGCACAATAAGTATGGACACAACTACAGAAGTACAAACTCGTGTGTGTGTCTGTGTATGTGTGTGATTGTGTGTATATGTGTGATTGTGAGAGAGAGAGAGGGAGAGAGAGAGAGTGTAAAACCATTATTGTATAAGTTATGGATCTCTGTATACTGAAGACATGTGGCACAAGCTTTATGATGACTAAAAATGTGTTGTCTATGTGAATATCTTTGTCAAATCTCAGCCGAGTCCCAGACTTACAGTAGCCCTGCAGTTGAGCAGCCCTTGTGCAGTGGAGGGCTCTGCCACCAACACAAATCCCCAGCACTCTCATGCCTCACATTCTTCCTCAACCATCACTACCAGGAAGGGACCAAAGCCACGACCTGCTCTGCCCAAACAAGCCAGCCACATCCAGACAGCGACAGGCTGCCCCACTGGCCAATGGGCTGGAAAACTAAACAAAAATACAGCTTTAACAAAGCCACAATCAGAGTGCAACGGGATAAACTTGCAAAAGAAATCTGTTTAAGAGGGAAATGACAACATATCAGGTCACACAAGACAACGCTGATGAATTACAGAAGACTAAATGTTACCACTAAACACCTCTTCAAAGACACAACCAAAAGAACTGCCAAAAGTGATCAAAGCCATTGCTAAAACATTAACAGATTTTTTTAAAGTGGCGTACATTGGACTGGACAGAGAGAAAATTCATTTGTCTCAATTTCTATCAATATTCTTAATAAACAACTTAAATAGCCATAGGCCTACTTTTAGGCTGCACCACATGCCATTCTTATGCCTCTGTTTTACCCATTAATTGTGAAAGAGTTATTGGAGCTCCATGGGCAGTTTACATTCTGCCAATGGGCTCTCCTACACTGACACAGTAGTTGTGTGTGTGTCAATGTCTCAGTGTTTCTATTTATTGTGTAATGTTATGTAATGTGCTGCCTGTCAAGTCCATGTTATATGTACTGGGCTTTGATGAGTCCAAGACAAATTTCCCCATGGGGACATGAAAGTATATTCTATTCTATTCTATTCTATTCTACATCAGGGAATTTAGAGACAATTTGAATGCTTTGTATGCACATGGACATATGATATGATGAGCCACGTGAAGTATTACAGTAAGTCATTAAATACAGAAGAACCTCAGGCAAGAACCTCAGGCAAATAAAAACATCTCTGCTGGTCAGCAAACATATTTCAAGGCCCTGGCAAACAATATGCCCCTGAGTCCTGGCTCAAAATGTGCCCCCTCTCTCTTCTCTCTCTCTCTCTCACACACACACACACACACACACACACACACCTTCTGTCTGCACCCAATTCCAAGCATTCCTAGTTCACTCTTCTGTGGCCAGACGGCCCCCCACCTCAACTCAACCACCCCAACACACTCTTCTGAGAGAGCCAGCTCACAAAGCCTGCCTCTGTAACACCCACATCATAACCAACCCCCTAAAACACACACACACACACACACACACACACACACACACACACAGACACACACACACATACACACACACACACACACAACCATTAAACATAATACACCCATAGTTTACAAACTTTCTGAGCATGTGTTTACTTACATGTGCAGGCATGCATGGACACATGTGCACGTGTGTCTGTTTTACTGCAATATTTTGCCATCTCTTCCTTTTTCTCTCTCTCTCTCCCTCTCTCTCTCACACACACCTACACCCAAACTGGCACATTGGGAGGATTGTAGGAGACTTAATTTTTTTTGTTCTGCCTTATTTGTAACAAAAGGTAAAAATTACTCTGCTGAAAAAGTCATTGGCTACGTTGATTGTGTGTGTGTGTGTGTGTGTGTGCACAGTCTGGGCGCGTGGCCCACAGGAGTGCCGGTACAGAAGCACCGAGTGGTCAGGACCCACAGATAAATGTGGAACCAATCTACATACTCCAGGAAGACGCCGAGAGCACAGGCAGCTCAAAGAGCACGCACAATGTGGTTTCTGTGTATGCACGCGCGTGTGTGTGTATGTGCGTGTGTGTGTGTGTCTATGGAGACTGCCCTGCAGCTAGGCTCTCTGCTGAATCTGATCTTCTGTGCAGGTTCTCTTCATGTCCACTACTATGTGAACCCTGAACCCTGTGGTATAACACATCACTGCCAACTCACTTGCCAAACACATCATTCACAAAGCCAAAGATATTAAACTAAATGATTTAGGTATGCCATTTATTTGCTGACCTGCAGAAATGACAAAGAAAACAGAACAAAAAGAGAAAGGAAGAGAGTGAAAGAGAAAGCGCAAAAGAAATGAGAGAGAGAGAGAGAGAGAGAGAGAGAGAGAGAGAGAAAGAGAAAGAGAGAGAGAAATAGATAGAGGGAAACCAGGTGTATTTAGCATAGGTGAATCTTGAGACAAGCAAAGAAAACACTGGAGAGAGTGAGGAGAGGGTGAGTGAGGGTGGGAGACAGAAAGGACAAAATAACTGAGGACAAGAAAACAAGGCAGACAATTGGGAAAAAATCAACTGAGAAAGGTGGTAGAGATTGGAGGGGTAATGAAGAGAAAAAGAGGGAAAGAGAAAGAGATAGAGACCCATCTCTCGTGCCTGCCAAACATGGTGATGTGAGTATTGCCTCAACTTCTACACACTATTCTTTATTCTTCTGCGTTTGGACTTCCTGTGCAACACACACACACACACACACACACACACACACACACACACACACACTGTTTACAATCCCAGGAATTTCCTCCCTTGGGCGGCCAAATGATTACAGGACCATTTCTTTTCAAATGCTTGCCTTTTTCTCATTCTCTTTTTCATCTTCTTCTTCTTCCCTCCCTCTTCTCCTTCATTTCCCTATCTCTCCATCCCTTCATGTATTTTCTTTTTCTCTCCATCGGTGTCTATCTCCCCCCCCCCCCCATCTCTCTACTCCTTTGATTTATTATCTTACCTCTCCACTGGGCCCTGCTCTGAGTCAGAGGTCCAGTGTGACTGGTGTTGAGAGGATGCATATCTGTGGGCCTTCTCTCGTCACCTCACTCCTCCACACAGAGAGACACACTGTCTGACCAATGCACTGCCCCGGTATGGCCTTCCGACAAATCACATTCATTCCAGACACACTGGTATCTGCTGCTCCAAAAAAACAACATGGCTGCCCATCATCCAGGGAGACAGGGAGCCCAGGAAGCAGGCCAGCAAAAAAAAAACATGCACACACATACACACACACACACACACACACACACGTACACACAAACTGGATTCTTACTGGATGAGCTCATGAGCCGAGGCCCACACTGGGCAGGTCAGAGGTCTCGCTGACTCATTCTGATAAAGGAGTAAGAGCACGCTGTGTGTGTGTGTGTGTGTGTGTGTGTGTGTGTGTGTGTGATGTACATTCAGTGTAAGAAAATGAGCTTAAGGAATATCCCTTGTATGAGTGACACTGAATCTATAGGCTGAGATGGAGGAAGGACCAAGCCCACACACACCCATCCATTGTGGGCTGAGCCGTGAGCTGCATGTAGACTGGCCTGAAAGAGTCCATTGTTTTCCATTTGTGCAACATCAGCTGTGGAGCACCGCAGTGCAACTGGACCAGAGGGATTAGATAAGACACACAACCTCTGACAACACTCTGATCTCAGATCAGTGTCGCCGCTCATCTGCACGCCCCCACAGGAGACTTCCACACTGATAACTATTCCCAGAATGCACTGTATGTGTGTGTGTGTGTGTGTGTGTTTCAGAGGAATAAGGGGGTTGGGAGGGTGCTGTGGTGAGGGGGGCTGTTTGTGTTAGTCTGTAATTCTGCTTCTCCAGAGACTGAGTTTTCCAAAAGTAGGCCACAACCAAGTGGAAATTTTTTTTTTTACTTGCTTTCTTTACATGCTGTAGACACACACACACACACACACACACACACACACACACACGTAAACTCTCAACCAAACGAGGGATGTGATAAGTGAGCATGCGCTTACATACACACACAGACACAGGCTGAAAAGCATGTAAACACAGTGAGATGCCAGTAAGTGCCACGTTATTTGACCATAATCTTCACACACAAGCATGCACAGACAGACACATGACCACACACATGGACCACCACCCATAAAAGGCTCATGTAGAGCATTGCACCCTGTGGTAGTAGAACGCATCACTGCCACACACACACACACACACACACACACACACACACACACACACACTGACTCTTTACTCTGAGAGGGGGTCATAGAGAGGCTACCTAAGAGCTGGCTGAATGGATGAATGCATTCTCATCTCATTCACTTAGCCTGCAGCTTTGGTGTACATGCAGTAGATTTATGGGTCGATTGATAAACGATGGGCCATCCAAAGCAGTGCTGCAAAAGCATCAGTTTTATGTGCCAACAAGTCTCCACAAAACTGCAGAATGAGTACAGGCTTTAGGGAGACAGAAACTGGTCAATAAGTCACTGTAGACAGAGACCTCTCCTGTCTACTAAGAAAGCTCTACTCAGTTCTACCCAAACACAAACACAAACACTCACACTCTCTCTTTCTCTCTAAATATCAGTACTGTCTATCAACTCCAGTTGTTTAGCACATATGTGACAAGGTGGCTTCTCCCCTTTGATCCTGTGACACCTGACCTCTCTCACGCTAGAGAAACACTTCAAAACCATAGCTGAACAGTGTGTGTGTATGTGCGTGCGTGCATAGATTCCACGCCTGATGGTGAGAGTAGGAAATGACACAAAGCCGGCAGTAGTACAGGGCAGATGATAAGGGTAGCTATCCTCCCCATCAGAGAAGGGGGACATGGTCCAAAAAAACACACTGCTAAACCAAGCTCCTATCATTAAGAGAATAAGCCACATCAAGCCTCTGCCAAACAAGTCAACAAGGGCGCCAGTGGACAACACAGATCTAGCTTGTGTGAGTTAACAAAACACTAGGATGAGAGGAGAAAGAGAGAAGAGAAGATGAGGGAGAGAAGAAGAAGATGAAAAATGGTTGATGGAAAGATGGATGGATGGATGAAGGTCCTGATGCTGACCTTTTCAGCAGTGAGCTGACGAATTTTCATGATCTGCTCCCGGAATTTGAATAGGAGCGTCTCCAAGGTGACGCATCTCTCCTTCCAGTCGGCAATGGTGACACACTCCTCCCCCTCTGCCATCCTGCCGGTCCCCCACACCCTTGAGAGAGAAAGAAATGGACAGATCGAAAGAGAAAGAAAGAGGGAGAGAAATAGACAGACAGATGGACAGAATAAAGGAGAGATAAAAGGGTACAGAGAGAAATTCAAGCAATTTATCATTAATCGAGTTTAATGAAATCAATGTTTACAAGATTTAAATGAATTGAACTTAATTAAATAAATGCCCCAGATGAATAACTTTAAAGTCAAACACACAGTTTAGTACTAGTGCATAATCCTATCCATTGTTTTATGAACACGATATAAGCATGAACTTTAACCTGACTATTATTATATAAACAAGCTATAATCATATGGGAATTGAAGCCTTACATAGAGTGTTCTATGGAGTCAGATTCATGTTTCCAGGGTCTCTAATGTATTCAAAGTGCCAGTGCAGTTTCTCAAATCGAGCTATACCTACTAATTTGACTCCATGCTCATGTACATCTTTGGAATTTAAAGTCAAGGAATGGCACGGCAAGAGAAGTTTATTTATGTAGAGGTTTTGTACACAAATGGAGTTCAATGTGCTTTACAAAAACAAAAGATGATTGTACTATGTGTAAAAGTAATTTCTAATACACAAGAAAATGCAAAGGTTCAGAGTGGAAAATGCTATGCTGTGAGGTGTGGCACTGTGAGCTCAAGTCATTGCTATTGCTTGAATTACCATGGGAGAGTCCACGCCTCTGATGTCAACTGGTTTAGACAGTTGGTGTGTGTGTGTAGCTAAAGATTTGTTTTAGGACATCTGTTTAATTTCCTTTGCTGGACTGAGAGAATGACAAATCACAAGAAGGACTCTCTTTCTGTTTGTGTGTGTAAGTGTGTGTGTGTGTGTGTGTGTGTGTGTGTGTGTGTGTGTGTGTGTGTGTTACACACGCAGTACACTGGTAAATTTAGGGGGAACCAGAGACTCAGAACAGAGACTTGTGTGAGTATATAGTGTTAGGCTAGTAGTCTCTCTCTCTCTCTCTCTCTCTCTCTGTATATATATATATATAATTATAAATTCAACAAAACTTGAGCATAACAAAAAAAAGTATTATCAAAATATATGAACAGAGTGGAACAGAAAATATAATAGAAAATAGAACACCCCACCCCTACTGCTCAGCTGTGTTCAGGGCTGGTTTGGTTTGGGCTGGGCTGGGTAGCGCCCTTTACAAACTCTTACCAAAACACATTTCCACAGCCAGCCCCTGTGCACTGCTCCACTACAAGTTTCCATTGTAAGAATTTCTGTTATGAAAAACACATGGCCGCAGAGGTGAAAAGCATGACGGGTGGAAAGAGGGAGAGAAAAGGCAGAAAAAGAAGAAGAAGAAGAAGAAGAGGAATAAGAGAAGGAGAGGCAATAGCAGCTGAGGCTGAGTTTTATAGTCTTACGCTAGTAGGCTCTCATTACAGTCTTGGCCTGCTCACAAAGTGAGGGGGAAAAACGTGGTGTAGAGGCCAATTAACTGTTTTCAGTCTGCTGTTTTGGTAAACAACATCAAGGCTGGCCATGATGACATCTGGTCTGATGAAAAGACCATGTGTCACTGAGCCAAGATGGCTGTCGGCTGGTAGATGATGGGACAACCATCCTCCATCACCATAGCTGGTATGTGCAGAGAGGCCTCTCCATTATAGTGGGTCATGAGTCAGCGTTTTACCTCACCAAAGTCCTTAAGGGGACTGTGGTCTCCTACACACTCATGTCCCTCCCTGGCCTTTTTTGCTCATAGCGGGTCTTACTCTATCACGCGATCATCCTCCCTTTTCTTCTTCTCCTTTGTTTTTCTTCTTTTTTTGTTGTTTTTGCTTCTTTGCCACTGCCACTGTCTGTGTGCATCTCCTCTCTCTTTCAAAACAGTTAATTGTGAAGATGGCAGGACACTCAGATACTTTTAGATTTATATTGTGTTCACCTCTTTTAGTTTCTCTTCATATTTTCCCAGTGAAATACCGGCTTAACTTTCAGGCCATAACAGTTTTCCTGGGGGTGATTTGTACCCACTATACTGTTTGCCCCATGGGATAGGGAGGAGGGCTGTCATCCTATCTGTGCCACACTTCCTGTGTTCTCTCTCCCTCTCCCATACTATCTCAATCTTTGTGCCCATTATTTGTGTACCCAAAGAGGGATGTGTGCATACGTAACTTATCAGTGACATTAAGGCCTATATCACCTCTGACATTTATACATTTCTGTATTGGTAGCGAGTTGTAGGCCTAATTCATAACAAAAACAAACATCTATGTATTTTAACCTTGACTTTCAGGTAGGCTACGCAACGTCTGATGCTATGGTGATCGAGGATATTTGCTCTATTTAAAATAGTCCAACAGATCCCTAATGACATATAGTGTAGTCTAGCCTATAAATTAAACGTCACCGCCCTCTCCATGATTAGGCTACCTAGTTGTGAGCTGCTACTTTCAAGGAAAATGGTGCTAGAGCCATAAAGTAGGGTTATTGTTGTACAGTAGCCCAGACAGACATGACCATTCTTGTGAGATTTTTATTTGTAAATATATAAAATAAAATTTGGCAAGTGACATAGGCCTATACCCTCTACAATGTGAAACAGTAAACGCCATTGTTGCAACTAATTATACCCAACTATTTAATAGTCAAATTAGTTAAACCTTCTGCAACGAAAAGTTCCATGTCGGCTACAGTAGAAAATAAATCGAATTTAAAATTACAAACGTTTACAAACGCAGTGTTTCAGCCAAACACATTTCCGAATCGTTTAATACGTCAGCCTAGACGCGTGGGAAAAATAATATTTTCGTGTTATTGGAAGAAAATGACAGCAATAGTCTATCAAAAATATATCTTGTGATCGAAATGATAAAAGTTTGCACTTACCCCAGAATACGGCAGATGTGTTTTACAAGGAACCCCGCACTTACTCCATGTCAAATAAAATGCTGCGGTGTCCCCGTTATTCCTGTCCTATTAACCTAATTTTGAAAGAAAGCCGAGGCTTCTTTTCCATCTCAAAGTTTTCATTTCAGCATTCCCTGACCAAGTATGAAAACGGGTGGGCTTAAGGGCGTGGTTTTTGGGCGCCTTGCCCTATCCCATACATTCTAGGTGTATTCATGTAGATCTGTCTACTTGAGTTATAGTATTTTAATTGACCCCAGTAGTATCCAATCATAATTAGATATTGAAAGACATTGTAAATATACACCAATCAGCGTCAAGTGTGGGTGGTCCTAGCACGAATCCGGAATTGACGTTTCACACGTGTGGGACAGTGAGATGAGAGTCAGCTACCGCTGTTTCAGATGTAGATGAAAGCGTGTCTGAGGAAACCTTGCATTAAGTGAAGTGAATACTGATAAAAGGATTATTTTGGTAAGTCAGTCGGGATTTCGCAGAATCATATAGAAGGACAGTGCTAACGCTAACAGTGTAAAATCCGCTTAAAACCTGCTTACACTTGCACAGAGCAAGGTAGAGTTAGCATGTCAGCTAAGTAAGTTTCTAATTATTCACTGAGGGAATCTGACGTTAGTCATTTACTCATTTGCTCTCTGAGCTTTGTAATACGTTTATGGGTCTATATAACCTGTTAGTGTTAGTCGACTTCAGCATCCTGTCCTACAACTCAGTTGTCTGAAACCGCAGAAGGCACTGGCGCATCGTATTGTCATGACCACACTCACCTATCCAAAAACAATTTGCTTGTTTGACCCGATACGATATCATTTATTAGCAGTGGGCTCGATAACTGTGCTGTTATTTAATGCAGTGTTGTGTGAGTTCACGACATTTTTAAGGAAAAAATCGTATCATAACGTTAGTTCACTGTTTCTATTTTGTCACTTAGTTTGCAAAAGAGTCACTAATGTGGTGATCACTTTTTAAAAATACAGTTTAAAGGATATGTTCTTATGGTTTGAGAAATTACTTCTTTGGAGTGGTTGGAGATGTGTTACTCAGAAGGTGCCATGTTGTAGACTCCACCATGGTGGTCAAGAAGAAAACGGCCAAAGTAGAAGCTGTGGTGCTGGATGATGCTACACTACAAAGACTACTGAGTGAGTCATTCACCTGTTAAATCATTTTTGATTGAATGGATTCTTCAATACATTTACCCAAGTATGTGTTTGTTTGTGCGTATGTGTTAGCCTCCCTCGCTGTTGAAGGAGATGCTACAGACAAAGAGCTATCTCAGACCCTGTTGGAGTGTTTGTCTTTGACTGACCCAGTTCAGCAGATTCAGTGCGTCAAAAAGGTGTGTTCATTTTTGCGTATAGTGGTCCAGTCTAGAGCCATTATGCAATTCATGCTTTGCAATGAGCTGCTATTGTAAGGTAGCATTGTGAATTCTCTATTGCTCAAGTTTCCATAAGGCATGAGGCTTTGTCTCAGGTTATACAGTATCTTGGCGCTGGTGTCCTCATGCTCCATAAACTCATTTGATTCCACTCTGTATCTGAGCAGGCTGTCTTTTATCCTCTATAGGCTGGTGCTATGCTGGAAGGTCTGGTTCAGTCCGATGGCAGCCTGTCCCTAGTCCCCCATGTCCAGGCCAGTGTGGAGGCCCTGTGTGTGATGTTTATCTCTGTACAGGCCAAGAACCCCCTGAAAAGGGCCACTGCCAGGTAATGTCCAACTGATCAACATCTACATATATTGTGTTTGTGACACATGAATGAAATATATAGACTGCATCTTTGGTACTAAGGCATCCACAGGGCCCATTCTTACTGAAGCCTCAAAATGAAGTTATTTCTGTGAAGGTTACTGTGGCACACAACATGGATTTATTCTAATGCTTGTTTTAATATTCTTATTCTTTGAGCTGTTCTGTATGAAAGTAAATCTACTGATGTATTTTAGACTAAAACATTTTTAGTTGACCTGCTGGTAAGACTAAAGCTGTATGAGTTGCATGTTATTTGAAATTTAGTTTTCTCCTTACTCCTGGTTTGTTTTTGTCCGTCATCAGTGCTTTAGGATCTGTTCCCAAGTGGTTGCAGGAGCAGGTGTCTGTCTGTCTGTCGGCGTGTCTGTCTAACGACCTGTCCACTCAGAACTCTGAGCAGTACACACACCTCACCGATACAATATCTGCCTGTTTGGATGGATTCCCCATAGGTGGGTATGATGCAACGTACATATATACATTGCATGGGTAAAAACTTTACATAATAGTTAGAGAACAAGCTGAAAGTTGAACTCTGTTTCTTGTCCTGCAGGCGAGAGGTGCATTAAGATTTTACTGACAGATGGTGAGTGATCCAACTACATGGAGAACAAAGTAACCCTGACCCAACTAAATATGTAATCTTCACAAGCAGAATAGAAACACAACTGTGACTGGCCTTGTGATTTTCTTGGCACCATTTTTGTAATTGATCTCAACATGCTTCACTGATTAGTAATTCTACCCCTCCCTCTATATTGCCCTGTGTGTGTGTGTGTGTGTGTGTGTGATCTCAGTCCTTCAGTTCTTCCAGAGAGCTTTGAGTGAATACCTCCATCTGAACAGGTACATCTGCTTTCTTTTACATCAGTGGAGGAGGGGGGGGTGTACTGTATATGCTTTCTGCTGAGGAAACTGGTGGCTGGCATGTGCGCCTTTGACTCAATGCGTTCCACCCCATCCAGAAGCCTGACAGGGCGGCATGTGGCCCAGGCCCAGCTGATGTACTCGTGCCTGGGAGCGGTGAAGACCTCCATGCTGGCGCTACAGAAGACCCAGGAGCAGCTGAGTGCTGGTCTGGAGGCAGGGCCTGAATGCCCTATGCAGCAGGCACTGGGTGGCCTCATGGACTGCTACACCCGCATACTCACTGATGGTGAGTTTGAGATCACAGCCTTGAAAATCACCTGGGCCATTCTTACTTCAGACTTCCACCAGGATCTTTCCTACTGGCTCCTCTGGTTTTGCCTTTGGAGAAGAACTTCTACACAGACTATGAAAAGGAGAGATTATTTGGAGCGCTTTCTTTTGCATATTTTGTTTTTTAGCCTTAGCATTTAGCTCTGAGGGTCGTTTCTAATGCTGAATTAATAGGTCCAATGCTGCTGATTGCCTAACAGTTCCCCCCCCTCTCTTCCTCTAGAGGAGTTTATCCAGTCTGTCCAGAGCACGGCTGGGATGGCAGTAGTGTTGCTCATAAAGTGTGTGATGAAGGAGGAGGAGAATGTGGCCAAAGAGGTAAGAGTCTGAAGACTGTAGGTTCTAGAGCAGTGGTTCACAATCTTTTTTGAAGAAACAACCCCTGACTTTATCATATTGACGCCCCTCCGCCCCTGCCCTCGCCCTACACCCTACAGAGCAATAATGGACAATTTTTGGCAAATTTACCTTTATTAGGGTTTCATTCATGCAGCACATCTTGACACAAGTGCACACACCACATTATCACTTAAACATTCACATTGGCAGGTGAAACCAGTGTAATAAAACAAACCCTATAAGCAAGAGGTCAAGCCCGAGAGGCAAATAATAGAGAATTCTAACACGTCACCTGTGTTGTGGCTTGTAGGTTGCAGGCCTGCTACAGCGCACCCAGCAGTGTGAGCCCTGGGGTGCCCCCTCCTGGCTCAGGGCGAGCTGCGCGGGCCTGTACGAGGCGAGCCGTCCGGCTGCGCTGGTTTTGTACCTGTCCCATGGGGCGCTGGCCATGCTCAGCTGGAGGAATCGGAGCTGGGGCCCGCAGGCCGAAACACTGCTGCTGCTCATCCCACACGCCATACTGGAGCTGGACACTAGGTAAGGGACAAAGGTCAACGTTGTTACATTGTTGCCTAGGATACTGTTGTAGGTCAATCATTGAGATGTCTCCCGCTATTTTATTTTGTTGTACTGTGTGAGTAAAAATGTACATTCTTTGAAATGTATCCGTGACAGAGATCCTTTTGTAGACTGCTGTAAATGACGACAAAGACAATGGAGAGTAGGATGATGCATTGACATTATCGAGATGTGTTCCACTTGTCAGCTTCCCACTCTTTTTGTTGTATTGTGTTTGTGAAAGTTTTCATACTTTAAATGATTCCTTGATGGAGATAACGAAGACGTCAGTTAATCTGACTGGTCAATGCGAAATTAATTGTTGTGCAATTAGACAGAAATGGAGAGAGCTGCAAGCGGTGATTCTTTGATTCTTTGTTTCATGTCCACTCTGTGTCTGCTCCAGTGTGAAGGAGTCTAGCACTGCTATGGTGGTGGCGCGCATGTTGACCCTATGGAGTGGCGCTGCTCTGGACAGCCTGCAGGGGGTGACCAGACCCCTGAAACTCACAGCGGCCTTGCGTGGGGACGCCCCACTCCCCTCCTCCCTCCTGGAGCACGTCTACGCCCACTGGGAGCACCCGCTGGACGGTGTGCGCCATCAAACCCGCTCCCTCTTCCGGAACCTTCTGCTGCTCCACCAGGCCTCGACAGCTGGCGGCAGTGCTGGCGGGGAACCTGTGCCCCTGTCTTCTGACCCCTATGTCGTTGGCCTGACTCGGGACCTCTTGGCGCTGGAGTGGCACATGCGGGGCAAGTACGGCTCACTGGCGTGCCTGGTGGAGCACCTGGGCGCCAGCTACCTGCTGGCCCTGGAGCCACGGCTTCCTGCCCGCCTGCTCGGCCTGATGGGAGACCAGACTCTGGCTCCCTACGCCAGCGACCTCCTGGAGAAGCTCTTCAGCAGCCACAAAGCCCAGCTGAGTGGAGGGCAGACTGGGGAGGCAGTGGCAGCTGTTGGAGGGAACCCAGACGCCTGGATGGAGGAGTGGCACTGCACATGGGTGCGCCCCCTACTGGAGGTGCTGTGCAAGGACAGGCTGGACCAGACCACCTACATTCTGGACTACTTCCTGCCCAGGCTGCTGCGCTGCAACCCCCCCAGCCTGAGCCACATGGTACAGGCCCTACAGGATAGCCCACCCACTGCAACAGGTGATATGGAGACACACACACACACACCTGTCACATATGAGCATTCCCATGTAGGTGACTGATACACTGACTAATACTGAGAAAGAAAGAAGCTGTTGTGTATTCAGGTGTTTACACATTATTGCACGGTAAAGCACCCTTTCTTTATATACTTATGTGTCATTGTGTGTGTGTGTGCGTGTGCATTTGTGTGTGTGTGTGTGTGTGTGTGTGTG
>JAGFZM010000108.1:26819-43220 GCA_017657215.1 Limnothrissa miodon | reverse complement strand
TGTGTGTGTGTGTGTGTGTGTGTGTGTGTGTGTGTGTCGGTTATGGGCTGTGGTTCTCCAGGAGTTTCTCTGCTGGTTCTGTGAGACTCTCTTCGGGTCTTTGGTTCCAGGAGCATCCTTCTCCACATGTCTCATGGTGCTTCAGCTGCTGGGCCTGGTGGCTGAACTCCTCTCCTTTTCCTCAGGTGAGCCACACACACACACGGACACACACACACGGGCATACACATATAGACAAATAGACAGATGCTCTCAGTCACATCTATATACTGACACAAATTGGTACATATTGCTCTTTTGATTTTTCCACAACCTGCCACAGTTTAATTCACCATTATTGTAAATGACTGTGGAGAACGACTCCTCTCACTAAACACATTTCTCAAGTAAGCGGCTCTTCTGCTTTCTTGTTCTGTGTGTTGCATAATGCAGAGTACTCTATGTCAACATTTCCTTTGATATAAGTGAATTATTGTCCATCCGTCTGTCAGTCTGTCCATCCCCACTGAGGAAAGCCTCCTCACCCAGTACTGTTTGCTTTATCGGCATGTTCTATTTCCGCCGCCGCTGTGTGTTCTTCACTGATTAGCTGTTAGACTCAACCCGCCCCTGTATGTCTAAGTGAGGGAGACGGACAAAGAAGTGCAGTTGAAATGTGAAGGGAAGTTTATGTTCAAGTTTACTGCTGGTGGTGGTGCCCTCTCCTGGCCACAGTCTGCCAGTACAGCCGTAGTAGTGATTTTCTGTTCCATCCCTAAGTGTGAGTGCCTCAGGCCTCAACAATCCTAGCTCTTCAAACTCGTCGGCTCTGATGCGCTCCTTTGAGCAACCGCAAATCCTCCAGCAGGCAAATACCTTGATCATTATTCTCGCACATTTTCTCTTAAGCCTTTATACCCTTTCAGACCTCTACTGTGTCTCCCACAACAAACTTGTACTCCTTCTCCCATGGTTTCTGTAGTCATGGCTGCAGCCACCTTGACCCACCTCCCGTCTACTTCTTCTTGTCTCTTACCTCCACCCTCTGGTTTCTGCTCTCCCACCCCCTCTAGAGGTTAGTGATGGTGGAATCGCTGTGCACTATGATAAGCTCTTGCCTGGATGAACCCAAACCCTGACCCTGCCCGCAAAGTCCCACCCAGGTCTCGCCGATGCCATTCAGGTGGTGCACATCATCCTCACAGCTGCTGAGCGAACAAAAAGGTTCCTGTCACTGCTGCCGTCCCTTCTCATCTAGCATCGCTGCTGCCATGACACTCCTTGACTATTCTCCACCTTCCTCTTAGCCTTCCTCCTCCTTTCATTCTCCTTTCTGTTCACTGGACCGCACTAACCTTAGCCACCTGCGTCTGATTCAAATCACTGCTAGCCTCCCAAATGTTTGCGCTAATCTCCCTCAAAGGAGCGTTGTCTGGCAGTGGCAAAGGGCAATCCCGACCTTTCCCGTCTGCTTTTCCAGACCACTGAGGGCAACAGGAGTGTCCCCTGTGTGTATTCTAGAAACTCAAGACAGCCCAGCTCAACAACCCACGTCTCAGCCCACCACACCTCCCCTCAACTTGTGTGGAATTTAATGGAAATGTACCCAGGAAGTGTGGTTGACACAACTGGCCCGTGTGTATGTTTAGCCCTAGTGTGTGTGTGTGTGTGTGTGTGTGTGTGTGTGTGTGTGTTCAGTCAAGAATCATTAAAAAGTCTATGTTGTTTAGTCTGAGTGGGTAAAGTGAAAGTCTGAGGAGACGCATGACTAGACATACATGACCTGACAATCTCTCCATCTCTCTCTCTCTCTTTCTTTCTTTCTTTTTCTCTTTCTCTTTCTCTTTCTCAGGTCCTGATGGCTTTGCTCTGGGTGAGTGTGTGAGTGAGGCGCAAGCTGATGCAGTGCTGTTCTGTCTGGCCAGTAATTTCTTGGAGGTCAAGCAGCTGGCTTCATCCCTGCTGCAGAAACTCCCACGCAGAGTTGTGCGTCTGGAGGTATACACACACACACTCGCACTAATTTTTACATACACATATGGACAGATGAGTTTTATAATACACCATGACAACATGTAGATGTGCCATTAAACCTGCCAATGCAAAATAATGTGATGGTTGATTAGGATGAATGTCCGTTGGTACTGTGTGTGTGTGTGTGTGTGTGTGTGTGTGTGTGTGTGTGTGTGTTTACGCCCACTGATGTCTTTGTGGCCCTCCTGCTCCAGTCCCCAGAGCGTGTGCAGCCTCTGCTGGAGGCAGCCCTGGCCCTCAGCACCAGCACGCGGCCCTTTGACAGCGTCACGGCCGCCCACCTCCTCAACCTGCTGCTGCACCAACCCGGCCTGCAGCCAGCCCTGCACCTGTGTGCCCAGCAGCAGGGCCTCGACCGGCAGCCGTCCCCACCAGGCCAGCCCAAGGCTTCAGAGCAGGCCTCCACCCTGGAGGAAAACACATTAGCCTGTAAGTCACGTGTTAGGATACAGTAGGTCTAGTCAAAGCATCTGTGTTTATTTGGAGAATGGAAGAGAAAAATACATTGACCAGTACAGATGCAGTTAATAGATTACCCTAACTGTAATCTAGTAATGTAGTCTTATATTTGTTATTTAGTTGTATTACAAAATGGCTATGTCTTAATGATGATGTGTTTGTGTTTGTGTGTGTGTGTGTGTGTGTTAGTGATCCAGTTCCTGCTGGGGTGTTTGAAGATGGAGGTAGCACAAGCAGAGCAGTCTCTACTGCAGGCGGCAGCAGCATGCCCACTCTATGGCAGAGCCCATTGTATTACAGCAGCCCTACAGCAGCTCAACGCAGGGTTAGTACACACACACACACACACACACAAACACCTACACACACACACACACACACACACTGTTTTCTGTATGGGTGATTTTTCTTTTGTGTGTGTGTAGGTCTTTGGTCCTGATGTCTCAGTGGCAGTATCTGGTGACAGAGCTGATAGCTGTGTGCTACAGGATGTCTGATGTTGTCTCACCTGTAGTCCAAAGCTCCTCCCCTGAGGGACTCATCCCCATGGATATGGACTCTGGTCAGCTTCTCTCATTGGCTCTGACGAACTCGGATTCACTTTAGAGCTCAACTTGTGATCCAAATGTTTCAATGATACAGATTCACACGTTTAAAGAAAATGGTTAAATCAACCCATAGCGCTGTTGTTGGAGGTAGTCGAGTGCCATCGGTAGGAATAAGAATGAAAGAAAGTTTTGGTACAGTAAACATAAGTAACATAGACTTTGTGAACAGGCAGCTAATGCCAAGTGACTGGGACAAAGGAAACGGAATGAAGTAGGGCCCTTGTGTGTGGGTGCTGATGTGTTTCGCTTTTCCTCCAGCAGAAACATCAGCTGGTTTACAGCGAATCCTACAAGAGATTCAGCCGCGAGACACCAACGATTTCTTTCAAAACTCACGCCAGCTAGGCACACACACACAAGAACCAGACACACCAGATGGACCCATACAAGAGAAGACAAAAGGTACAGGCAAACACACACACACACAAACACACACACACACACTAGTTAATTTTCTATGTAAATATGTGCAAAATCCCAATGAATTTACGGTTCCATTTAATTATGCTTTTCATATTATTTGAACTCAAAGTGAGACAGGGCTTGTGTGATGTGTTTATTTGTGCTGATTTTTTTTCTGTAATACCTTTTATTATCCTCATGGGGGCAGACCAGCATCTTTTACAGCATCCACTGCACAGTTCTGAGATCAGCGGTCTCCAATCGGAAGGCACATTGGGCCCTCTAGTGGTCGGAGGTTGGATGTGCATGAGAAGGTTGGCTGCCCGCTCTAGTTAATTGAAGAGCAGCTGACTAGCGCTCCTGTCTCTTCTGGGGGCGTGTCCACATCTGTGTCTCTTTACAGGCTCCACTTAATGACCCAGTCTCCCCACACACACATACACACACATATATACACACACACACACACATACTCACATACATACACTTCAAAATTTGCAAATCGTCATGTACACATAGCACACCAATTCAGATGCACAAATACACACAAGTTCATTTACGCAAATAAAGATGTACAGTATGCACACAGACATATACAGTTTGTTTGTGGGGGTATACACAAACCCATGTGTACACACACACACACACACAGACGTAGACGCACACATGCTGGGAGGAACCCACCGCGACAGGCCCCAGGGTTCAGTGCCGGCAGACGCAGTTGTGAACATTCCATGACGCGGGCATTCCAGACGTGCTTCCGTTGTGTGTAAATGGAGCAGCATGTTTGTACACAGCTCCCCCTTAGCTGCACATGTGCCCCTAAGGTAGCACCGTGGCCCACACTTGGACAAGCAAGAGCGACTTCACTTGCGTCGACTCTAAACTTCTCGAGGCTGCTCTTTATGGCAACCTCTGAGGTTCGGTCTGGATTCAGTCTGTTTGCTGGAAAGAAGGCAAATGCCGGGATGAGTAGTAGTTTCAATTGTAGATAAAGTCCATCCAGTAAATACACTGGCAACCCATAAACAACTGCCAGGCAAGCATTTGTGAGGCTGTGTGGATTTTCATAACAAATCCACATTTACTTCATGTGTTGTTTAAAAAACCCAAACAAAACATAAACAACCTTTAATGCAGGCACGGCATTTAAAATCCATCATGTACAGCTGTTAGACCACTAATATGCCATATAAATGGTAAATATGTCACTGAATCACTGAAGCATAACTTAATGAGCTAGTAAGTCTTTGTTTAGTGCCAGCCTTTTATTTATTCAAAGCTCGAGTCTGGTGGTTGTTAACTAGTAAACTTTTAGATATTTGATGTGCTGCATTTTAAGAACATTCGAATCCAGAGAGAGATGAAAAGAGGAAGTTGAAACATATAGATGAAGTTAAAACCCCGTCAAATAGCCCGTTTAAAGACTCCAGGCACAACGGCCCACTGTGGTACATGCAGGTGTGAAAAATCAGTCAAATTGCAGGTCACAAATAAATGCAGGAGGATTTTTCTTTATTGACAGGAACTCGGTCCAAGCCTCCATGTGCCTCAGGGCTGACTTGAGTTGTTGCATGTGAGGCTATGCAAATGAATTGGTGCATTTACAAGAATCATTTTTATGTTGATTTTTGAGCATGACTAACAGGCTGTCACAGTTCTGTGTGTGTGTGTGTGTGTGTGTGTGTGTGTGTGTGTAGGCTCGAGTGGTGAGGCCTACAGGGTGACTGCTCAGATGGTTTTGGTGTGTTGCTGGCGGAGCATGAAGGAGGTGTCCATGCTGCTGGGGGAGCTCTGCCAGACTCTGCCTTTGCACACACACACCAACCCCGGACTCATCACTGAGGAACAGGTACAGTACACTCACGCACACACAAACACACGCACAGATATATGCATATGGAGCCCACACTCTCAACTACTTGCACATCCATCCTTTTCATATGGCAGACAGCAGTAAGCTTCACATATAAGGAAACAAAGGATATTTCAAAACGGTTTCTGAAGATTGATTTAAAGAACCTGTTGGCATGAGCACACACGCACGCGCTCACACACTTGCACACTCATGCACTCTTGCACCTTGTGAACTTCCACCACCACTGCGGCAGACAGTATTTATCTCTGTGTGATGTTTGTCTGGTGTGTGTGTGTGTGTGCGCGTGTGTCTGAGACATGCTGCGATTGCTTTCCGTCAGTATCCGCCCTCGTTAAAGCGCTGCTTTCATTTGGAGCTGGCCTGCTGCTTAATGAGCCTCATTGTGTTCCTTCTCTGCATTCTTTCCAAATACCTGCTCTCCACACACACACACACACACACATATATACACACACACACACACACACACACACACTCATTTGGAAGGGTAAACACCTCCTACACAATCTTAACACCTCATCGGACTAGCTCTCATTGCAGTGATCCCTGAACGCTGGAGGAAAGCGTTTGCATGTGGCGTCTGCCTGGGAGTGTGAGATTGCGCTGGGTTTGATTGGAGAGGGGAACGGGAGCCTTTGGGGAGGAGGCCACGCCGCTCAACCACAACGCAGCACTGA
This sequence comes from Limnothrissa miodon, assembly GCA_017657215.1. Classification (NCBI taxonomy): domain Eukaryota; kingdom Metazoa; phylum Chordata; class Actinopteri; order Clupeiformes; family Clupeidae; genus Limnothrissa; species Limnothrissa miodon. The sequence continues at coordinate 37,182 of JAGFZM010000108.1, read as the reverse complement.
CTGAGCTGAGTCTGAAAATGGGTCTTCTGAGAGAGCTTTTGTGTGTGTGTGTGTGTGTGTGTGTGTGTGTGTGTGTGTGTCTTTGGAGCTATACTAACTCTACACTGAGTGAGCAGAAACAGTAGGCCCAAGGTATGTGTGTATTGGGTTATGGAGGCTTATGATTGTGTGTGTGTGTGTGTCTGTGTGTGTGCTTGCCCTAGTTGTGGGGTTATGAATTTGTGTGTGTGTGTGTATGAGCGCTTGAGATGACTGGTCTGGTGTGGGTTTGGTCTCTGGCATGCAGCGTGCGTGAGTTTGGTAAAGTCATTATGACACGCCCCTGTCTCTGATTGGCCGGCCGCTGGACGCCTCAGTCCCTTCGCGTGACATCATCTCCCCAACAGATGGCGTGGTATTATGTGGGGATGTCACCCTGCAGTTGGTATGGCAACTCAACCGAGTTTGTTATGTAAATGATGAGATAATAAGACAAAGGCTGTCCAGAAAGCAAGCGCGTGTGTGTAAATGTGTGTGTGTGTGTGTGTGTGTGTGGGGGGGGGGGGGAGCTTTAGATCCTTTAGTCCTGTAATCCAGTTGGTAGCAAGGGCTAGCCTGTTAACTCACACAATTGCAAGCTAATTGACCATTAGTACCCGTTAGCACCCCACTGTGTATAAACACACACACACACACACACACACACACTTACATTTATGCATTTAGCAGACGCTTTTATCCAAAGCGACTTACAAAAAGAGGATAACAATCAAGCTACATAGCAGAAACCTTAAAGAGCATAGTGCAAGGGAATAGTGCTTTAGTTCAATTTAGTGCTAGGATAGAAGATGTTCTCTGAATAGCTGGGTCTTTAAGAGCTTTTTGAAGGCCTCCAGAGATGGCCCTGTGCACACACACACACACACACACACACACACACACACACACACACACTGTCTGGCTTTTGTGAGGTACGTGTTGTAAGGTTCTTCGTGTCTCCTGTTTGGGGCCTGTGTTGGTTCGATGACTGCACAGGTGTTTCCTGCGCTAGTGCGGCGTCAGCGCTGCAACTGCCCCCATGGCTTCCACTGCGCGACTGTGCCATGATGTTGGTCTTCCCCTGTCAGGCTGAGCCTGGCGCAGGAACACCGGGAATCATGGGAAATGTGACATGATGAGAGACTCAGACTTGTAGTGTTTTTGGAGGTGACTGGAACCGGGTCTGAGTTTTAGAGCCAGAATGGGGTTCCTCTTGGCCAGTTTCACTCTGGTGGGTTGGCAAGGAGTGGCGCTAAAGGAAATTGAGGTGCTACCGAGCCAGTGCGGTTCCAGGTTCACTCTTCTATTCTCTCTCTTTCTCTCTTTCTCCCTTTTTCTGGCCTTGCGTGTTTGCTTTGGGATGCAGTGCCTAAGCTGGCTCTAAGCAACAGAGATCTGTCTGGCTTTTCTGGGGCTTTGGATAAACCAGCACCTCTCTCACTCCCTCCCTCTTTCTTATTTTCACCATCTTCTTCTTTTCTTCTTCTTCTCTCTCTCTCTCTCTCTCTCTCTCTCTCTCTCTCTCTCTCTCTCTCTCTCTCTCTCTCTCTCTGTCTCTCTCTCTCTCTCTCTCTCTCTCTCTCTCTCTCTCTCTCTCTCTCTCTCTCTCTCTCTCTCTATGCCTCAGGCTTACATTTTCTGTTTGGCTAGCCAGGGGGCACTCTTCAGCTGCACGTGTGTTACTCTCTTCTACTGTACCTCCCGCCAGGGTGTGTGTGAGTGTGTTCCCACCGTAACAGAGTGATTGAAGCCCACCTAAGTTCCACATCTCCAGACAGCCAAAAATCACACTTCACTGCACGTCTCTCTCTGAGTACTTCAACCAAACGTTGAACTGTTTTGGACTACCTTTGTCTGTATGCCTGCCTGCCTGTGTGCCTGCTTCTCTTGCTCTCTCTTTTCCACTCCTTTCCTCTTTCTCTTGTTCCCCCTCTCTCTTATTTTCTCTACCTCCCCCCCATCCTTCTCCTCAGTGCAGTGCTCTAAGCTCTTGTTCTGCATCCTTCCTGTGCTCCTTTATCTTCCCGTGAGCTCTTCTGAGGGTTGCATAATCCCCCTCTTGCCTGGCGGGGGATTTGGGGGACTCGCCTCAATGGGATCAAAGTGCCAAACAACAACAGGGGCACCGGCGGCAACAACAACAAGGGCATTAGCCGCGGTAGCTTTAGCCGCTTAGCCGCTTAGCGTCCAGTGAGGTGGCGGGTCGCCGGGTGAGATTTGGGTCAGTGACCCCAGCCTGACTAATTAACAGCTGAGGGAGGCGGGGGGTGGTGGTGGTGTAGAAAGAAGAAAAGTGGGAAATGTTTTGGAGGGAAGGAAGGAAGAAGGGATAAAGGAGGGGAAAAAAATACAAAATTGAAGTGGGGCGGCGGGGGGTTGTAGGAACGAGGGCCGCTGGACAAACAGGAAATGAGAGATCCCAAAAAAGCCCTCGCAGAGAAGCGAGCGAGAGAGAGTGTCATAGAGCCAGACGGAGTGAGAGAGAGAGAGAGTTTTAAAGTGTGGCTGCTGTCGAGGGAGAAGAAACAGAAAAAGGCAGGGGAGAAAAAAAAAGAGTGCGGCGTGCAGACATAAATAGCTGCCCCCTGGAAGGGCAGTGCCCAGTTCAGACTGCGGTCGTAACCGCTGGGTGCTCCTGCGCCGGCGCTCGGCTGCTTTGGGCTGAATGAGCTCACCACGGAGCCACAGGGGCCTGCACCAAAATAACAGCCATTACACCATACACTACAGCAACACCGACGCTCCATGTGCCCTTTACATTACAGTATTGAATACACATCCACATATACACATTAAAGCAAACCCACTATGCCATCCATACATCATGCCAAAAATACGGTAGGTATATACATAATGCTGGCGTTCCAAGAAACATGCACGAATGTACATCATATATTTCATGATGCTACAAAAACAAGCCATGCTTTCCATAAATGAAATGGATCTTCTGCAGTACATTTAGTAGTGCTTATAATACACAGAAATCTCTTGCGTAAGGAGCTGCATTTCAATGTGAATGTCATATACTATGTTTTTCCTGGGTAATTTTTGCTAATTGGAGCGGGGTACTGTAGCTCCGTGGCTGTAGGCAGTCTCCTCCCCTCTCGGGGTAGTTCATAGAAATTCATTTTGCCTGCTAATGGGTGTCAGAGAAAATCATATTAAATGTAATTGGATCGACTTGGTGCTCTTGAAGTAAACACAACAACATCATCAACAACTGGGGGGGGGCGGGGAGGAACTGGCTCTCAAATCAGGTTTATCCAGCATGCCTCTAAAGAAGTGAACTCAGTCACTCTTTTGAGTGTGGCCATGGTGTTTGTTCTGGTGTTCAGACTCACTACTCACTGCGTCTTTGTCATCACTGCAACCACTCCCCAACACCCGCTGATTGGTTTACCACTGAAGAAGCACTTCGTAATTAGGCACACACAAGCATGAAAGAAACTTTTACTGTGTGTGTATGTGTTTGTGTATGTGTGTTTATCAAGTTTATCACATCACAACTTATGTAAAGCAATCGAATACACAAGTGGTTACTGTGTGTGTGTGTGTGTGTGTGTGTGTGTGTGTGTGTGTACAGTAATTGTGGTGTTTTGCGTCAAGAAGAAGAAAAAAAAACTGGCAGCGAGGTTCACACGGAGCTCAAGTGAAAGCCCTGTGCCCTCCGTGCCACCATACTCAGGCAGCGTGCCACCTTCCTCGGCCTCTGAATTTAGGCCCCGGCCTAAATCACACGCTCTGCTCCGCTCCGCTTTGCTCCGGTCCACGCCGCTCCACGCAACCCTGCAATTTCAGGGTTCCTATCTTGAGGCTGCGCGGGCATAGTTAGCACATGAGTCACGTGGGGGGTGCGCGCCCGAGTCAAAGGGTCAGCCTGAGCTATCAGCCGCTATAACTTTTTTTACACCCACCACTTATACAGCAGTCCCAGACCCGCTGTGGCATCGGGGCTCTGTTATGTTTTACATTGAAGGGCTTTGTGGGAGTCGGCTAGGTTTAGTACCGTAATGTATGTGATCCTGTCCTGTCTATGCGCGTTTTCCAGCCATGCATAGGGCGTTGGAGCTTACAAATCTTGTCTATTGGTGGTTATATCACACACGCTTATCAGACACTGCAAATCAACCCGTCTCAGTGAGTTATTGGGGACTATAAACATTTTATATCCAGTGCTGTGCCCTGGTCAGAGGGGTCACTGGGTGTTGCCGGAGCCCGTTTGCGAAACACAGGCTTCAAAAATACCAAACTCCCTCAACGAACTGACTGACTGAATGCCACATGCTACTCTTTGTGGCAAGATTAGTATGAGGCCAGTCTGCAGTCATTTAAACTGGGGAACGGTGTTGCCCCGTCTTTACAGGCCTGCTCTGACAACCAGTTGCTTTCTAAAAACAAACAACATTTATTACCCAGCCTACCTGAGAATCACGCTGTATGAGGTCATGTTGGGTCACACTGTGTCGTGTGTATGTGTGTGTGTGTGCGCGCGTGTGTGTGCTGTGGGAGTTCCTGTGCGTGTGTGTGTGTGTGTGTGTTGAGTGGAAGTGCTTCCTGTTAGCATTGGGCTGGTGCTGCTGCTGCCTCTCCGCCCCCTAAGTGTGATTAGTCTGTAATGCTGCAATTAGACTCGGATGCTAGATATGGAAACCACCAAGGATGGAGTACATCAGGGGCAAAATACACATAAACACAAACTTTTCCCCGAGGTTGTCTGATGTTATGGTGCACATGTCCTCAGTTACACTCTAGATAGGCTTGTTAAACGAGATTGTAATGTGTTTGATTCTGTCTGTCTGTCTCTCTCAGGTTGAAGGTGTGGGTCAGTACTTCAGTGAGCAGTTGCTTCAGTCTCGCCATCGAGGGGCATTTGAGCTGGCCTATGTGGGTTTTGTGCGGCTCACAGACATGCTTTCTAGGTAAGGGGTTTCTGTCCCTGTCTGTGTATGCGTGCATATGTGCCTTTACACTTACACACAATTATTTTTACCTCCGTGGGCATGATACTTGTGAGATTTGCCTCCTTCAAGCTGTCACCATCACCATCAATCATCATCTGTGCTTGATATGTTGTGTAGAACACTCTCTGAGCCGTTGGACAATCCAATGGCTCTCTCCTATGGCCCTCTCCAAACTGGCAGCTCGGATCCTTGTGTCCTGTGTGTGTGTGTGTGTGTGTGTGTGTTTGCATGCTCTGATTGGCCGTGGGTCCCTCTCTGATGGAACTGTTTGCACTGCTAGGAGCGCTCCTGGCTCCACCCTGCTGTTATGCTTGGCCTGGACCTCTCATGCCTGAGCCCTGCAACTCCACTCCCTGACACACACACACACACACACACACACGCACGCACTGCTGTCCAAGCTACGGCTGCGAGCACAACACTCTCTCCCATCTCCATGCCACGGGCTTCCTCTCCACCCGGCGAGGTTGCTGGGAGATGACTGGAGAAGGGTGGATGGAATCAGTGGGGAGCCATTTTGGAAGCGGTGGTGGAGCTGAGCGCTCATCCAGAGGGAGTCTGACACAGCTGACCGGGGGCCATGTTTGGTGTCATCACACAGACGTTCCTAAGCAGCCACATGCAAAAGAAAGGGATCATGTCACAGGCACAGACAATTGCCAAAGTCATTAACTTAAGTCAGCTCTTTCTTTTATGCACCATAAGTGCTCTGGTTGTTGCGCCACTTTGCCCAGTTGATGAAGAAAAATGGAGGACACCAGCCCTTTTTTTTTTTTTTAATCAAACACAAACAAGGTCTCTTGAAAAATCCTTTGCATTTTAAACATTTGTTGAAGTGTTCTAACTGTGACCTCAAATATTCTGTGGACAAGCCCTGGGTCTTTCTGAGAACTGCCCAAACGTGACGGTCCTTTCTGGCTTGCATGACCGGCTCAATGTCCAACGCGCGACCTGCCTATATTTACAGGTGCTGATTGAGCACAGTTTCTTAGCTTAGACTAGCCATGCAAAAATTGAATGAGTGGTGTGTGTGGGTGTGTCTGCCTGCATGTGTTTACCGAGATGCCTGCGGAGGTCAGAGGTTGTGGCTGCTTGTTTTTGCAAGCGTGTGAGGGCAGCCTTGTGGAAAGTTTGCCCTGAAAAGGCCCATAGCCTCCCAGAGCCTTATGGGGTGTTGATTGTGGGTTGTTTGACTGGCCTGCTCTTTTGAAGGTTGCCTTTGTGTCTCATCATAGGCTGTTTGTGTGTGTGCGCGCGCGCTTCTCTCCCGCTCCACACTCATTTGTTTGATCAGGTCCTCCTGGTTGACTGCCTCTTGTAAAACAGCTGGACTTTTCATAACCACAGACTGCATTCCTTCTCTTACTGTTTATGTTGTGCTGAGCTCTGTGTGTGTGTGAGTGTGTGTTTGTGTGTGTGTGTTATAGATGTGGGGGTTGGTCGATAGTGCATATATACCAGTCATGTCTCATTAGAGTTTCTTGTGTAACTTAAACATGTGTATAAAAAGTGCCATGAATCTGTCAGGGTGATATGAGGTGGGCCACATTGTCACACAAACTCCTGGTGTCCGTCTTGTTGGATATCAATTGTCGGTGGCCATCCAGTGTATGCTGGTCTGCACGTGCACTTGTAAGACAAGTAAATACTGTACCCTTCATTGCATCTCTGTTAGATTGCCTGCATCTTTCTCCCGGTGGCTTCAGAGGCCAGGAGTAATAGCCATCTCTAACTGGACTAGTGTTACTACTTTAGCAAGCTCAGCTTCATATCAGTATCAGCTGGGCGAGAGATGTAGCTTTGTCTGTGTTGTCTTCGAACTATGTGCCTCTGTTTTATCATTATCATTATCCCCCCTACACACACACACACACACACACACACACACTCTAACACCCTGGACAGGAGATTTAAGACTTTAGAGTTCAGTTTCAATGATCTCAGTGTCTGTTTGTCTCTCTCTCCATCCCCCTTCCTATTAGTGATGAATATAAAGTGGGTTATGACCCCTTAAGCATTAGTGGGGTTCGCTGTGGATTAGCCACGGTAATTGGCTCACATGTGTAATATCACAACAGATAAACATGCGTGATGTTTGAAATTGTGTGCTGTGCATAGATGTGTTCTTTAGCATGTGTGTAGTAATCTGTGTATTGTGTGTGGAGTTCATTTTTTGTTTGTGTGTGCGTGTGTGTGATTTAAGTGTTAATATAGAGAAACTGCACATGTTTGACCACTACTAAGACAGATTTGCGACCTGAGCTTTTGGGTCCTAAAGCCTGACTGTTTTTTTTTGTGTGTGTGTGTGTGTGTGTGTGTGTGTGTGTGCCTCAGGAGTGGCAGTAAGAGCCTGCAGCAGCTTCCAGCTCACTGGCTGAAGGAGGTCCTGGCAGAGGTGCGGTCCAGTGACCCTTCCTCAAAGCTCTGTGCCACGCGTCGCAGTGCTGGGATCCCTTTCTACATCCAGGTGTGTATGTGTGTAAGTTAATTGGGCTTGTTTGTCTAGTATCTCCTCCTGCTTTTTTCTCTCTCTTTCTCTGTCTCTCTCCCTCCCTCCCTCCCTCCCTGCCTTTCTCTTCTCTGTGTGCCGAATTTGAGTGCTAGCTTGTAGTTTATAATGCCCAATTAGGTTGTGGGCAAGGAAATCAGGGGAAATGATTATCTAAGATCTCCTTTAAAGCCCTCAAGCCTGATCAGAGAGCAGTTAATCCCTGCTCCACCACCACTGACGACTGTTCCCAGGGAACTTTCTGGAAAGTTCTGAAGTTTGCCTCGCTCCAACACACACACACACACACACACACACACACACACACACACACACACACACAGTGAGAGAGTCTGGTTGGACGAAAGCTTAGCCTGGAGCCACATCACAGACCATGTAGTACAGTGGCCTGAAAAGCCTCCACCACTGGCTGCTCTGTCTCTCCGTCTTGTGTTTATGATGTCATGGAGCGAGCCTCTTCTCCTCCTCCTCCTCCTCCTCCTCTCTTCTCTTCTCGGTCTCCTCTGAACGCCTTCCACCTGGCCCACGCTGCTGAGCTTTGAGCCCCCCGCCTGCCAACATAGGAGACTATTGCTAGCCACACCACTGCTATGATAACAAGCACTCAGATAAAAGTGCTTAAAAAAAAGTTTTTTTTCCTCTTCACTGCCTAAAGACACCTTTGACACAATTGACAGCTCTCCTTCCCACTGTACGGCAGCCAGCTAGCTGTAACCCATCTCCTCAGCAGAAGGCTCTAGAGGTGGCTGGCTATGAGTGTTAGCGCTAGCGTTAGCCAGCTGGCTAGTTGTTGTTGTTGACACAGAGCCCCTGAGGCGGACTGGCTGCTGCAAACGGAGAGGACCCAAGAACCGCTCTTATGTCATTAGCCCGTTTCGTTTAGGTTGTCATAACAGCGTCGTTCTGTCTGAGGTCGGCCGTAATTGTTTGAGCGATTGTGTGTTGTTTTCTTTGACTTTCTTTATCCGGCTGTTTCGCTCTCTCTCTCCACCGCCCATCCCCTCCACACCTTCCCGCTTTAGCTCGGTCTCTTGTGCTCTATTCAAATTGCATGGTTTGAAAGGTGCAGTGGCATTGAGTTCATATGGAAATGCTCTAACAGGGTGTACAGTTGTTTTTCTGCTCTTCCATTTCTCTCTATCTCTCCCTCCCTCCCTCCCTCTTTTTGTTGCAACGCTCATCTTTGCTGTATCAGAAGCATACACCATATGTACATAGATTCAAAGGTTTCAGGGCATACATTTTTATAGTGTGTTTTCTGTTGTATGGTGGATGCACTCAGGGTTTGACCAGGATAGGAAGCCACTGTCATAGTATCCATGCTCGCATAGAGAAATGAACTTTATGTTACTTGAATGGTTGGCGTGGTTTGAATCTCCCCCTTCCAGGCCCTGCTGTCATCAGAGCCCAAGTCGTCCAGCTGCAGCCTGCTGAAGATGACCATGAGGGAACTGACCGCTCTGGCCAAGCCCACCCAGGGTACAGTCACTGATGCCAGCATGGTGCCACAGGTACACACACACACACACACACACACACACACACACACTCGCACACAATATTTTTCACACACATCCACACACATATTATCTAAGTAATAGGCCAAATAGACTATAATATGCAAACACAATGGCACACTGGTTTACAGTTGAAAAGGGGCTGAATTTGTCCCACTGCTCTTGTCAGCCCCTGTGTTATTGTAGCCTACAGGTGGCCAGTTAAAACAGAAACTCTGTCCCTTTCTACTCCCTCTCTTTCTCACTCTCTTTATTTCTCTCTCTCTCTTTCTCTCTCTCAGGTGCATGCTCTGAACATCCTGCGGGCGCTGTACCGCGACACGCGCTTGGGAGAGAACATCGTGCCGTTTGTGGCCGACGGCCTGCAGGCTGCTGTGCTAGGTTTCACCTCCCCCGTATGGGCTGTGAGTATCCCAGCCTGATCCCCCGGCCTGGATCTCCGCACACACTCTCCTTTCTGATACAAAAGTCCCAGCTAGGAAGCTGGGTAACTGGGCAGCCTTGCATATAGGGTTGGGTATTGTTTCAATTTGAACGATTTCGATTCCGATTCCTTGTTTCGATTCCGGTTCCTAACGATTCTCGATTCCGATTCTTTTAAGAGGCAGGGTCAAAAAAAGTTAAGGATATTTTAAATGAGCCAACTATCCAACGGTTTTTCTGAATGAAATAGTCTGACCTTCATCAATTTTAATTCTACAAACTTTTTATGAAATTTACAATGAATTTCTCACAGGCTGTTTTAAATCTATGAACTTGAATATAACTATCATAAATAGGCTGAATACATTTTCACAAAGGTAGACTTTAACTTTATTTTTAACTTCATTTTTTGAAAAACTCATGAAACATTTTAACATGCTTCCACTGATGGGCTAGTCTGAAGCAGAATAGCCAATAAACAAAATATAGTCCAGATTAGCAGCAGGAGGTAACAGTATAAAATTAAAGACAGTTCTTGTTCAAGAAAATTATCATGTCTGCCTTCTCAGGCAGGATGTGCGCCCGTTCAGATGGTATCTCCAGCCGTGGACAATTGATACATGAACCTTACATTTTTCAGTAGCCAGTAGTTCTTACAGCAGTACATAGCTAATTTAGATACACTTATGGCGTGGGAGCTTTTCTTCCGCATTAATTACATTTTATATCGGTTATATAGTGTATAGTATATCCATGCTGAGGGCAGAATTGTCAACATGTTGAAAGAAATCTAAGTTGAAGCATACTCTAGTTAGTAGGCTACTGAAAATGCACAAAGCTATAATAGGCTATGTAAACAGAATGAACATAAGATGAAAAACGGACAGATTTACGGTGAGGGCGACAAGAGGGCGACAAAAGATGTTCCGATGTAG
>JAGFZM010000108.1:5318-16819 GCA_017657215.1 Limnothrissa miodon | reverse complement strand
CACACACACACACACACACACACACACACACACACACACACCAACAAAAACTGTTATTGCAAATGTATTTCGATACAATGTGCCACAGCTGTCCCCCCCCCCACTCCTCCAGACGTCCAGGTAGACGATTGTGTACTTGCAGACGTTATCTGTCATTCCATTCGGAACATCTAGAGACTTTCTATTCTGTCCTCATGTTCAAACAACTGAAGGGGGAAAAATATTTTTGATTTTCTGGGATTCACTATTAGAAAGCATTCCCAAGACACCTGCCCTCCCTGTCATACCAGCCTCAAGGCTTGTGTGTGTGTGTGTGTGTGTGTGTCTGTGCGCATGTGCTTGTGTATGTGTGTGTACCACAGAGAGAGAGATACAATGTCCCTGTCTGGGAGAAAGACGGTTTAACTGCATGCAGGCAGATGGGCGAACACTCATTTCATTTGGATTTTTCTTTCTAAGTATATTCAAATTGTCACAATTAGTTGTGGTCAATGAATGCTGGTGTAGGAATTTCTTGGGCATAAAAATGAAAATACACACAAACTTATACACACACATACACACACAGACACATATGGGCAGACAGCTCTCCCTAGATGTGTGTTAGTAGGCGGCTGTACGCAAGTGGCAGGTGTAGCCTGCGGCAGTGTGCGCTAGGACACGGCGTTCCCACTCATGCTTTGGGAAAAATAGCCTCCTGCAGAACGCTCTGTTCCGCTTCATGCCCTGGGAAAAATACACTCCTCTAGCAACGTACACACACATACACACTTGTGCATGTGCGCACACATAGTCACGCGCACACATGCACAGGGAAAAAGACATCCGAGACAATGACTCTCAAAAGACAAACACGTTGCATTATGAATGGGGAAAATTTGAGAGATGTGTAGAGAGATGAATTTAGACACAGACACACACACACGAGCCAATGTGAGCGTTTCAGAAGTCCACTCATGAGTGAGCGAGCAGCTTGTGTTGACAGTAGTTCTTGCGCAGCAGGAGCAGCGGGAAGGAAAACGTCTCCTCGATGGCCCTCTCGAGTGACATCATCATTAGTGGCGCTGGGAAGCCTCTTCCTGACGGCCTGTAGTGGGCTCATTACGCTGGAGCCGCCGACCTTGCCTTGGCATTTAGCATTGAACTTTTTTCCCTCCACCTCCCAATAACAAGATGATAGCGGTCTTTCTGTCTCTCTCTCTCTCTCTGTCTCTCTCTCTCTGTCTCTCTCTCTCTCTCTCTCTCTCTCTCTCTCTCAATGGTCATTATCTTTTCCTGTTAACAGATGAAAAAAGGTACACACTAATGTTCTGTGCCTTTGCCCTGGACATAGCAGGGGAGACAGTGTCTGTGTGTGCACGCATGTGTGGGTGTTTTTATAACAACGCACTTGATGGCTAGGATAGGGGAGGCTGAGGCTGCACAGTCAGTGTAGTGTGTGTGTGTGTGTGTGTGTGTATGGTGGGGTTAGCCAGCCAAGGCCAGTCTTGTGGAATGCAGATAAGAGCTGAATTAAGACACTGAGTGAAGAGGAAAGGAGGATTTCTTCATTGAGGCTGATAGTTTTGTTGAGATCAGAGGAATACTCCCAGAGTAACCCATACTTCTGACATTGCATGAACACCCCCTCTTTCCTGCAAACACACATTTATCAAAACACTGTGTGCATATGTGTGTGCATTATAAATAAACATGAGACAGATATTTTTCAGATATTCAGATATTTTTGTGTATTTGTGTGTGGTGTGTGTGTGTGTATGTATGTGTGTGTGTGTGTCCATGCATGCGTGTATGCATGTGAGTGTGTGTGGTGTGTGTGTGTGTGTGCGTGCGTAAAAGAGAGACAGTTTGTGTGTGTTAGCAAGTATTAGTCCACAGTAAGAGGCCTATCTACATGATCAGTGAGCATGTTTCCATTAGCTGAGGTCATGCCAGGCCACAGGGCTTGGTGCTGCTTGGAGATGGATAGATTGTGCTGCTTGGAGATGGATAGATTGTGCTGCTTGCCCACTGGCCTGTTGGCAGCCCCTGCTGGGCACCTCTCCACACGCTTTCCTTTTCCACTGTTCTGTCCTGCCTGGCATCAGCCACCTACCCAACTCCCAGCACCAGATGCAGAGCCGTGTGTGTGTGTGTGTGTGTGTGTGTGCATGTGTGTGTGTTTCTGTGTCCGTGTCCGATGTAGCTACTTGCTAGTGTAGCACTGTGGTCGGATACGGACTGACCTGTAAATTCCATGGCACCAACCGGCTGCTGAACCTGTGCAAGAGAGCTGTGGCTAGTAATCATGTGTCAGCCACGGACATATGGTGGTTCACCGACGAGCCAGCTAGCATAAAACACATTGATTTGGAAGTAATTTGCGAGGCATGACTGTTTTCCAATGTAAACATTGCTAAAGGAACTGGTAACAGGCCTTAAGCCAAACTTCACATCTGAGGCCTTGCAAGGTACCACATCCACCCGTAATATGTGATCTGTGCTTTATGGCTGTACATGGGAAGACTGTTCGATTGATACTATAAAAAGCTAAGACTCAACCTCAAGATATGCCAATCACTGGAAGCTTAAGGCTTCTTTTCAATGGCTAAGAAACATTAGCGTAAAAAGGTAAATGTCAGGATGCTAGCTATTCTTGGAGAAATCAAAGGAAGCAGTCCTGCTTTGACTAGCACCGTGTGGCCCTGGCCGTGACGTCTTTAACAAATCAAAACTTCTGTTTCTTATGAATCATCGGCTCTGGGGTTGTGGAGATGGTGGCTGGTGGTTTGTTACGCACAGAGGACCAATGAATGGAAAACTGTGCTTTTTAGTTCTCAAACTTGCTTGTGTCGGCACTTTTCTTGACGCTCGCTGGTGGCGGCCCTGCCTTGGACGGTGTGTTGGACGGGTGACGAATCGCTCCGGGGGTCCCTGAGGTTTCAGTGGAAAGTCTGTGGAAATACTTGCCCATTCGAAGGGGACAGTGTGTGCTGTGATGCAGAAGGCTTGTTAGCGTGTGGTTAAACTAGCTAGCACGCTTGTCAGTTGTAGGGGTCAGTGTCTTGTTAGCGTGTAGCTATTCAGCCTCTCCTGCAATAGTCGTTACTTTTGCACAGCTGAGCTGACAAGATTGCCAAAGACCCAAAGTCTGAAGTTTTGCCCAACAACTATTTAAAAGACTATTGTGGTTTCCTTTGGTTGTTTGGTCATTGTAATGATGGTAACAATACAAAACATTTTTGCACATCTCTGATTAATGCCTTTAAAATTGTGCCTTTGAACAGATGCTGATTGTGCTTACTAAAAGGGTGCTATTTTATCCCATTATCTCACATTTACAGTTTAATTAACTGGCTGGCCTCTGCTTAGCTGTAGAGAATGAGAGCACAGATTAGAAGTTTGTGCTTTAGGCATCCACTATGAAGTTCGGCTCATGTGCTATGGCAACCCTAATACCATTTTAGTTCAGTGTAAACTGATGTGTAGAAAACTTTTCATAATAAAACGAATAAAGATGCCTACAGATAGGCCGTGATAGAATGCTTGAACAAGCTCATTTCCATGTGTGCTAGAGAAGTCAAGACACAACAACTGCAATGATATCAACTTGAACACTCTGCATCTTGTAATGTAAACCTGTCTGCTCAGGGAGTTATGAAGTAGCCTAACTGGGCAAATCTCAATTGTAGCATGAGCTTTATTTGAATTCAGGATGCTGTCCAAATCATTTTAATTAATATTATGTAACAATATACTTTTGTGGACTACATAAAGTATGGGTCTTTGCCACCACTGGTATGGAGGTTAGTTTAAAGAAGTTGGGGAATTGTTGTTGTTGTTGTTGCTGTTGTTGTTGTTGTTGTTGTTGTTGTTGTAATGGGGTGTAGACGACCAAAATCAGGGTCTGCCTTCAGAAACTGTTATTTTACGGTAAATCTATTCTTGCTAGACTAACACTGAAAAGTGAGCAGAGGTGCTAGCACGGCATTGTATACTAGCCTAACTAGCTTTGACAGAGCTATGGGCTTACTGAGGGTTAACTGCAGCAGCGGGGCAGGGGGAGTGGGGCTGTCTCTTGTCAGGGGAGGTATGCGCACACATAAAGCTCTAATGAAGCCCACATGGCGGGGGAGGTTAAATTTAGCCTGGCTCAGTCTGCCTTGGCCCGCACTTCATCTCTCCGTCCACCCCCTACCCTACCGCTCCTCCACTCCCTCTCTCTTCCTTGTGTACTTTCTCCCCCTCTCTTTCCCTCTGCCTCCCTTCCTCTATCTTTCTCTCTCTTTCTTTTCCTCCTCCACAAATTGTGTGTATGTGTGTCTATGATGGTGATGTGTATCTCTCCTGATTTGGAGAGGTGTGTTCTAACTTCTCCAATCTCATCCTCACACTCTTTTACACATTACCCACCCCCCCCCTCTCATTGTCTCTCTTGCTGTCTCACTCTTTTTCTCACACAAATACATCACACACACATGCACGTGTTGTCCTGTTCTGTAAATATATTCAATCAGAGATCTAAATTTTGTGTGTGTGTGTGTGTGTGTTTTGGAAGACAGAGTGAACCCTTATGTTTGGCATATGTTTGCATTTTTCTGCCCTGGGACGGGTATTTGATGGTGAATTAGGGAGTGCTTCTTTTCTTCTCCCTGGGACTATCTGTTTCTGTTTCTCCTCCTGCTCTCCCACACAATCCCACACACTCTCCCTCTCTGTGTGTGTCTCTGACACAAACACACACACACACACACACACACACACACACACACACACACAGCCTCCCAAGACATGGTTTCGTCCCAGTAGGAGTCGGTGGAACCACACTGGAAGACCCAAGCCCCTTTGGTTGCTCCCTCCTGGGTTCGGTGCTGTTGTACGAGAGCGGACCAGTTCCACGAAAAGCAAGAGCCAAGCTATTGTGCTCGAGACTGAACCAGCGGGTCCAAATAGGACCCAGGTGTCCAGTCAGACGGAGGATTGGTGGGGTCTGTGGATGTGTGGGGTTTCTGGGGAAGGGTGATGGTTGGCAGGGGGATTTTTGTGTTTGTGTCTGTGTGTTCTGGGAAGGGAGTCTCAGTGTGTGTGTGTGTGTGTGTGTGTGTGTGTGTGTGTGTGTGTTTCTGTAACCCCCAGGAGATGTCTCGAACGGCCCTGTTTCTAAAATTACACCCTTCCAAACTGTCATTTCCTCCCCAAAGAGTTTTAATGGCACAAATTAGCACTGATAGTTAACATATGGGCCTTGGTGTGTCAGTACAAGTGTGTGTGACAGGGAAGTGGAGGTTAGGGGGGGATGTAGGCAGGGGACATGGTCTTCTGCCTTCAGACTGCTTGGCCAAGAGATGTCTGTGTTTGTGTCTAGGAGGGAAAAAGTGTGTGTGTGTGTGTGTGTGTGTGTGTGTGCACTCTGTTTGACAAATTCACAAATTCAGATACACACACAAAGTGAGGGATTAAGGTGGTTGCATGTTTTGTAGGTCTGTAGTGTGTGTGTGTCCAAAGTATGACTGTGTAGCAGCGCTATTACCAGTGTGTGTTTCTGATGGATGTGTCCGTTTGGAGTAATATGTACTGCTGTCTGCATCAGCTGTAGAATGGCCATATGATGCTCATGTGTTCTACACACACACACACACACACAAGTAGGTGCAGATGCAGTTGTTGAGGTTGCATGTGTTCCAAGGACAGGCCCTCACTCCTGTTTTTTTACTAAAAATAATTATGCCCCCTCCCCCTCTTACTCACTCACACTCTAGACTGTAGATTATTTTTCTGTCACAGTAACATGCCATAGCGTCTCCAGGTTAAGTGTTGAATATCAAGTGTAGTTTGGCTATTTATGCCATTTTCCAATGATCTTCTAAAGTGAAGTGGAGGTGCTTCCTGTCAGTGTGTGACAGCTGTTTGACCCCAGTTAGCAAGAGCAGTGGTTTGTGGGTAATTTTGCCTCCCCAGCCCACCTGCCACAAACACACAGACACACACGTACACTGTGTTGGTGATCCATCTTGTATTTATCTGTGCTCTTTCCATCATCTCAGACTGATGGATGGATCTTCATCCTTCTGGAAGAATCCAGAGAGGGATTTTTTTTTTCCACGGCCATGGAAGGCCTTGTGTTTTGATTTAGCAGCTCTAAACCGCTCAACATGGGCGAGCTCAGCAGAGGGCTGCCCGAAAATGACGTCAGCACTCTCTCTCACCCCACCCCCCCCCCCCCCCCCCCCCACACACACACACACACACACAAACAGATGCACTCACACATTGGCTTTGAATGATCACATTCATAAACACACACACACATGACCTCCGCTTCACTTGATTGACTCATTCAGATGCTGTGTTTTCAGCTACTCCCCTTCTTTCCAACACACACACACACACACACACACACAAACACTATTTCTACCCCCCACTTTGCCCTGCCGGTAAGTGAACCAGTGACCGCTAATAAATTTCTGTTGCTTTCATGTTTAACGTTGTAACCCTGCAGATGTGGATGCAGTGCGGTGTACCGCACCCGCGAGATGGCCGCCCGTGCCCTGGTCCCGTTCGTTCTCCTCACTCAGATCCCCAGCACCGTGCAGACCCTCCTAGAACAGCTGCCTCTAGAACCTGGCACCAGGACCCAGCAAAACCACAATCATGGAACCCTTCTGCAGGTCAGTCTCCTACTTGATGGAAGCACTTTACAATTCCCGTCAGTTCCCTTTAGTTCCATTTGGTTGCATTCAGGTCCGATCCATTCTCTTTTACAGACCATTTCAAAAAGGTTCAATTAGCTCTTCTCAAAGAACTTATGTTGTAGTATTCCATATCATCTTAAAACAATATTTAAATTGTTTTTGTTATTTATGTTGTTGAAATGTTCTCTTGACTACTGGGTTGCCAAACCTATTTAGTCTGCCAAACCTTTTTTTTTTCTCTTTCTTCCGTTTAATTTTTAAGTAAGGATTTCTGTCATGGTGTCAGGTGTACCACAAAAACAAACAAACAAAACAAAAAAAAACAACACAATTTCACTCAACTCTGCATGTTACCAGCATATATACAATATAAAAGTTGTGTAGTCATCTTTTCTTTCTTCCCACTCCACACCTCCTGCTCCTCAGAGATGGGAATGGGGGGGTGGAGGTGGGTGGGGGGGTAGATCTTTCTGTGCTCCAGTGCTCAACTGTCATGGGGAAATTACAGAGGAGCAGAGAGAGAGGATGTGTGACTCTCTTCAGAAGGATGTCATTTAGCTTCCCGACATTTGTCAGTGTATGTACATGTTTGTTAGTGTGTGTGTGTGTGTGTGTGTATGTTGTTTAGTTCCGTGTGACCGGGGTGCGCACATATGTTGGGAAGAGCAAAGTCTGAAAGCTACTTCCCGTCATAACTGCTTTGTGTGTGTGTGGGTGTGTGTGTGTGTGTGTGTGTGTGCGTGCGCACGCATGCAGTTTGCCTGTATTTCCCATTATGGTTGCAATGTGTCAGGGTCTCCTGCACATGTGTCCTGCCCACAACGAGATGTGTTCACCAACTCTGTGTGTGTGTGTGTGTGTGTGTGTGTGTGAGAGAAGAAGTGCAAGGGTATGAGTTAGTGAGGGGTGGGGGGGTGGGGATAAGGCCATGGCTTCCAGCACTTCCCAGCCCTTTTCATTTCCATGTACTCAGCCAGTCCCCCATCTCCCCCTCTCCCCCTTTTTCTCTCCTTCTCTCTCGCTCCCTCTCTTTCTTTCTCCCTCTCCTTCCCCTTCCCATAGTCTGTGTGCTGCCCTGTATGAGCGTCATCTAAATGTTTGTTGCGTGTTAGTTACTGTAGTGCTCTATGTAATGGCACACCTCAGGCGTCAATCCATCATCAGGCTTTTGAATATGGAAAAGAGAGCTAAATTTAGTTTGTGTGTGTGTGTTTGTTTGTTTGTAAATGATCCTGTTGTGCGATGGCATGGGGAGTGTTTACAGATGGTGGCCGTGCTGTTGCCATGGCAATGGCAGATGCTCTCTGCCTCTTTGGGGGTGAAAAGCTGGGGTGCATGTTGAGACGGCAAGGGCCTACGTGTGGACCTGTGCATCGCTCTTGATTTAGACAGATAACAGCCACCATAACCTTGCATGCCAAGGACTCTCTTTGTCTGTTTGTGTGTGTGTGTGTTTAGAGACTTAAGCTGTATAATGGCTAATTTATGATTTGAAGGGGACACAAAATGAATCCAACTGTCTGTTTTCATAATTGTGTGTGTGTGTGTGTGTGTGAACATGTCTTTTTCTGTTCTTATGTACATGATTATGTGTCAGACAGAGAGCACCTCATTGTTTATACAGTGCTGGCAGAGAAGGTGTAAGCTTTTGTGTCTGTTTCTGTTGGCTGGGGCCTACACTTATGTTCAATTGGGTTGTGTTTTCTCCAGCTGTAAACAGTACGTCGACTCCATTTAAAGCAAAGGCTTAGTCCAATGTCCCATCCACACGCACTCACACACACACACATACACACACACGCTCAAAATATGTCTTTGAGTGTGTCACTGGTAGAGCAAGGTAGGGGAGAGGAGTTCTGCATATTACTGTAAGCTTGGGTATTTCATCGCTGACACATTGCTGTGTGTGTGTGTGTGTATGTGAGCCCCATGCAAATATATGAGAGTGTTTACGATAGAGAAACAGGAAGAGAGAGATGGAGGGAGAGACAGTGACAGCGTGCCAGGAAAGAGGAGGGAGGGAGAGAGTGAACTTTGGGAGAAAAAGAGAGACTGAGAGAGTGAGAGCGAGAAAGGAAAAAAAAAGGTAGAGTGAGAGGGAGGCGGTAACAGGTTGCAGATGTTTATGTCTGCGCAGTATTAATGACCCCATTGTGTGCAGATTTCCCTCAGAGATATGGAAACTTTCAGCAGAATAACTCCTGTACACACACACACACACACACACACACACTCTCACACACACACACAGTGTGATTGTATGCAAGTTTATGTCACTCTCCCACCGGCAGACCACTTCAAGGTGGCACAGTGTTACCATTTCCCAAACTTTCTCTCTTTTAACTCACACACAGACACATGCACACACACACCCATCCACACACCTGTAGACAAGTTTAACAGACACACTGGGACAGAGTTTAATGTAATGGTGCACGCGCACACACACACACACTCTGTATCTGCAAACACTCAGTTCAGAGTTCCACCTTTGATTAGGACTCCGAGAGCACAGCTGGAGCCAACACACACACACACACACACACACACACACACACACAGCAAAATCCATGTTTACACAACCAGACCCGAAAGAACTAGTGTAGTGAAGGAGAACTGATCAGCTGGCACTACCAAAAACTGGACTATGCTTTTACACAAACACTAATACACTCTGCTCAGACACGTGCGGGTGCACACATACACACACACACACACACACACACACAATCAAACACAATCATAGGGGCAACTATGGCCTACTGGCTTTGGGCTTATAACTGAAGGGTTGCTGGTCCTTTTGACTTATGAGCAATCTTAACCTGTCACTGCTTGGATAACAGGATCAAAAGCGTATACACACACACACACACACACACACACACACACACACACACATGGATGTACAGAAACTCTCACACACCCGCACACACACAGACACACATACTTGCACCAGTGGCAGTAGGCCCTCAGTATCAGTAGTGATTGTGCAAACCCTCCTGCTAAGTGATTTCTCCTCCCTTTCATTTCCTGTCAGGTTGTTTTTCTTCTTCTCTCTTCTAATTAATCCTTTGTGTGTTGCCACAACACTAGTCAGAAGATCTGGCACCGATCTGCCACTGATTTTGTGTGTGTGTGTGTGTGTGTGTGAGCACGTGCGGTCTGTGTTTGGATTAGTGTGTGTGGAGTGTGTTTTTGGAGGGGTCTCTGTGTGGATGAAAATACAGTCGGGGTTCCGAGAAGCCTCCTGCGTGACGTTAGTGGCGAGCGGAGCCGAGAACATTCCGGCACGGGTGCGGAGACCCAGTTGAGTGTGAGGGTGAGTGCGAGCCTATGGGGCCTGAGAAGCTATGGCCCTGTCTGTGGCTCCATCACTCATGATGTCTATGATCTGCCCAGGGGAAAAACACACAGGCCCACACCACTCTAAATGGAAGTGGCATTTATTGTCCTTATACAAGACGTCTGCTGAAAGGAGACACGAGAGAGAGAGAGAGAGAGAGAGAGAGAGAGAGAGAGAGAGAGAGAGAGAGAGAGAGAGAGCAGAGGTGTTTGATGGTGTGGCTGTTTGCATGTGAACCTTACAATGCTTTCTCCACTGTGGTCAGTCAGGGATTTTGGCCTCTGTGAGTGTATGGAGGTGTGTGCGTTTGGGTGTGTGTGTGTGTGTTAGCACGAGATGCACGCTCTGATAACAGACTCAACGATGAAGCCTGAAGCTGGCACAGGCATGCAGAAGGAGAAACGCCCATGTTACACACACACACACACACACACACTCAAACACAGACCCACACTCACACCCAGACTTTTCCCTTCTTCCTCTATTAGACTTCTATCTAACAGACAGACAGACACACAGACAGACACACAGACAGAGACACAGACACGGATGGTCTGGGTCAGAGTTCATAGCATCCTCTACTGTCCCATATTAGTGCCATTCTCCACTGTCCCTCAGTGCAAGAGTGTCCACCCCACTGTAGGACACACTGTGATACACTCATACACACTATAAATGTGTGCCTATACACAAACTTAGTGGGCACACCCTTACACACACGTGTGCACACACACACAGAGACATACCGAATATTCTGAATTTAGACATGCAGTTGGAGTATATAGCTGAGAAGGCACACAGTTAGTAAGAGTGTGAAAGTTCCCCAACCATAGTGTACAGACACAGACACAGGCACACAAATACACACACAGACACAGACACTCACACTTACTCTATCAGACACAGACACTCACACTTACTCTACCAGACACAGACACACACACTTGTCTGCATACACTCTGACAATCACACGCTTACACACCCATCCAGCGCGGCAGCATAGCCGTGGCGACAGGCCGCCGTCTATGTGGCGTTTATTTTGGGGTGAGCGCCGCTACCTCATTGGTTTGCGGCGGGTCACATGGTGTGTTCCCTTGCTGGGGAAGTCGCTGTGGGCCTTCCATAAATACACACGTGCTCAAAACCACCAGCAGCTCAGCCCACAGCTACGGGGACTTCCCGACCTGACAACACTCCTGCTGTCACTGCCTTTAGTCTGTGTGTGTGTGTGTGCGCAGGTCCACAGTTCTGTCTGGGTTTGGGTGTATTGAATGTGTCAGTACTGCTCGTGTGTGTGTGTCCGTGTATGTGGAACTGTACAATTATGTGCACACACAGGCATTCTTGTAGTCAATAAGTGTGTGTGTGTGTACACATGTATGTACATGTACCTGCAACGTATGTGTTTGTATTGATGTGTACAAGCGATGTGTGCGCGTTCGCGCATAGCGTACTGCAGAGGGTGTTGGCTGCTTGGTGGTGTAACA
>JAGFZM010000108.1:318-2818 GCA_017657215.1 Limnothrissa miodon | reverse complement strand
CATTACCCTTTTGCTGGTGCTGCAACATGCGCGCACACACACACACACACGCACTTGCAAATCCACATAATCGCATAATATATGTTGTGTTTGATTTACAAATGTCATTCTGTACACACGCATAGTCATGCTAGGCCTTTACAGTTTTTTTTTTTTTCCACCGCTGTGAATGACGCTGGGTGTGTGTGTGTAGGGTAGGATAGGAAATAAGGTAATCCAGTTTAGCGCAGTGCCATTGTATAAATGCCACCTTAGCTCTTACCTCATGCGGCTGTTTTAGCGCTTGGGCAGTAAAAACACTCCTTCACTGCTCCCTCGTTCCTCACACCTAAAAACACTCCTTCTCACTGTCTCTCTTTTTTCTCTCAACTCCACTCTTTCTTTGCCATCTCTCTCTCTCTCTCTCGCTGTCTCTCTCTTTCTCACCTCTCTCTTTCTCTCTCTTTCTCTCTGTCCTTTCATACTGAGATCTCTCTCATGTGTGCTAGTTCTAAAATGGCTCATATTAAACATGTGCTTAACTCTCCACAGAGATCTTTTTCTTTGGGTTAGAACGTATGGTGCACATTATCATAGAAATGCATGGGTGATACATGGCAGTTTTGCGTGTGTGTGTCTGTGTATACACATACACTTGTGCACACATAGAATGAATGTGAAGTGTATGAAGTGTATGCAAGAATTAAATGGTTTATTTTTGTATCGCTTCAAACCATTTTTGCCTTCTGCTAATGTAAACATTCTCGTCTCATTCCCTCCTTATCCCCTCTCTCTCCCCCTCTCTCCTTTCTCTGTCAGACGGAATCCGTGTCTGGTGACCCGAGCTGTGTGTTTGGACCTGTTGGCCTGTGTGTACTCTCCTGACTTGGAGTTTGAAGAAGGTAGGTATTTCTGTGAGTCTGCACATTCATACACACACATACTGACATGCACATGTGTGCACACACACACACACACACACACACACACACACACACACACACAACACACAACACACATACAACACACACAGATTTAAAAATGAGGTGAACTCCAGATGAACTACATGGCTGTAATTGTACTGTATTGTACTGTATTACACACTACTACTATTGTAAATATGGAGGATAACGCTAATAATATTGATTTTTAATATAAAATTACTAGGCCTGAAGCACCCTTACAAGAACAACTATGTTATTTTATGGTAACTTCATTACTGCAATATTTGTTATGCCTATTGCATTTAAGCAGTAACATGCAGTGTCCAGATATGTTGTTTACATTGCGTTTGTTTCTGTAAAAGGCAATATATGAAATTTAGACTACTGAAGCAGGCTAATATTAGGCTTAGAGTAATGCATTGGAATATGACTGCCAGTTAAGAAAAAAAAAAACTTTCCTAACGTCTAACACAAGAATACTGCAAACACATAAGCACCTGCACGGTGTTTTAGGATGATTAATCCAAATCATTAATTGATGTTTAAGGATAGGCTGCTGTTCAGTGATAACAGCATCTCTAATTTCACGTTAGGCACCACAGTCTGGGGCTACTACTAGTCTACCGTTGCAGCACTTATATTGACCTGCTGCTTGCTTGTAGCCTAGGCGCAAACATAGCGCGATATAAAATAAAACGGTCATGTTGAAAGGGGAGCGATAAAACTGTAATCGGCATACAGTCTGTATAGCCTACAGTTGGGGTCATTTAGTGGGGGTGTAGTTGGATTGGTTTTCTAGCAGGAACGTTACCTTCAAGCTAAATCCCCCCTTCATCAAGATTTACTGACCAATCCTTGTGCATCTTGCGGTGCCTGAAAAAAAGTTGTTGAGCCAGCATCATTTATCTTTGGGCCACAGTTCTTACAAGTGTCCGTGTGCTTCTTAAAAGTTAGCGTTAAGTTCTTAAAAACAAATGCCATCATGCTACAAATTGAGCAGCTCCAGTTAAATCTGCCGCCGCAATGAAATCTGTGAAATCTGTGGCTGGCTGCACGCATGTGTTACGTTGGGCGCAATGAAGAGGGAAACAGCAATTTTGCCACAATACTGGAGAACACCAGGAAACCGAATTATGATTTAAATTATGAAATAAATTATGTTACTAAATGAACATTGTTCACGACTCTCGAGTCACACCATCCAAGTCATCCAGTCAAGTCTCAAGTCAAGTCACAAGTCTTTGTTTGTGCCGACTTTGTATGTGTGTGCTCAACCCTATCCCGGAAGATTCTGTGAAAACATTTGCACATGGGACAGTGTGTGTGACTGTGTGTGTGTGTGTGTGTGTGTGTGTGTGTGTATGTGTGTGTGTATGTGTGCGCGTGTGTGCGCATGTGTGAGAGGAGTTGGTGTTAGTTAAGGGGTTGGGTGTCTTTGATTCTGGAAGAATGTGCTCCCCAAAGCACAAGCTTCAGACAGATGGTGCAATTGTGCTTGTGACCCAGTTAAAAGGAAAGAGAGAGGGAGCGTGTGTTTGTGTGTGTGTGTGTGTGTGTGTGTGTGTGTGTGTGTGTGT
>JAGFZM010000107.1:549485-587062 GCA_017657215.1 Limnothrissa miodon | reverse complement strand
CCCCCCCCCCCCCCCCCCCTTCTCCCCCAAACAGCAGTCCTTGTTTCTTTTACTGTCACTGTCACCTTCAGGATGACCTGGTACAGTGCACAATCAGGCAAAGACTGTATGTGTGTGAGTGTGTGTGTGTGTGTGTGTGTGTACGCGCGCACATGTTTGTCTGTAAAGAAAGTGCTTGCGCGTTACTCACACACACTGGGGCTCAGTATCAGATCAATGACTGAGATTTCCTAGCGAGCACGAAGCCCTCTCCCAAAGGGAGATCCCGAGCTCTGCCTTAATCACAGGTCAGCTCACCTAGCCCGCCTGCCTTCCCCTGCCTGTGTGCCTCCAGTGAGCCATCCGCAGCAAGGCAGAAGCCGGGCCTCCACATGCAGGTGCCTACAGTATACAGCCCACGGACAGAGCACAACATGGTAACACCACTGCTCGCTAGCAGTTACTGTCTGAGCTACACTAGCAAGATATTCACTTTAATGCTAAGATAGCGCAAAACCGCAGCAGGGCAACCTGGCTATGTCCTCGAATCACACCTTTTCCTCATCTACAAGGGTGGTGGCAGTAGAGTAGGTTTATTGGGACATTTTGGCTCCTTTAATGCCTCATGGGCCATAGGTGAATGTATCTGTCCATTACTGCTGATTATGCCAGGACTTCCCAATTGAAATACGCTGCCCAGGGGACACTGACCCAACGGCCCGGCTGCTAGGCGCCCAAACTGGGGAGGAATTGGATGGACTCAGCTTGTCGGAGGATCCACAGAAGCAGAGACAGAGAAAGAGAGAGAGAAAGAGAACGAGACAGAGAGAGAGAGAGAGAGTGAGTGAGTGTGAGTGTGAGAGCCAGCATGGATAAAGAGGATAAAAGGCCTCTGCTCCAGGACTGATTACTTACATCTGCCTGGCTAAATCCCAGCACGCACATGCCAACACTATGACAACTACTGGTTTTGTTTAGTGTGTGTGTGTGTGTGTGTGTATACGTGTGTGTACATGTGTGTGTCAGTGTATGCGTGTGTGTCTGACTATATACATGATGTGCATACACATCTTGTGTGCTCTGTGCAGTCCATTTTCTAGCGCTTGTTGACTCTGCTGGTATGCAAATAGTATTTCTAATTTGCATCCACAAGCACCAAGACCCAATCAGAATGAAAAAATAAAACGCAGGAGACTGAAAGACCAAAATAAATGGAGGTCCAACCCCTCTGTTGACAGACCTGATCACCAGACAGAGTCGGTGAGGCATAAGAGACCACTAGTTCTATGTCTCCCATGCAAAAATGAAAGAACTAGCCTACTTTCTTCCGACAGTAAAAGAACGAACAATGGTGTCTCATACTGAAAGAAATAAAGCACCAGCCATGCCAAAGGTTGCCAGGCTTTTCTATAAATAACATGAACACTCCATTGACGTTATTTGTACTTTCATGTAATCAGATATTTGAAGATAAGCAAAAGACTGTCATGGCACAAAACAGTGGAGGGAGTCCAACTGTGTATAAGTGTCTGTCCTTGGCAAGAAACCTTAAAATCTAATGCATCTGATTATAAGATTAGCACACATTTCATTAGTCATTTAGATGCATGTTCGCTTTAAGACTAAAAAAGAAGTGCGTGTGTGTGTGTGTGTGCGAGAATATGGTATGTGCCAACCGTTGTGTGTAGACGTATGTGTAGTAATTGTATATGTGTGTGGCTGTGTGTCTCACTCCTTTGATGTATTTGTCTGTGCATCTTTGTGTTGTGCATTTCTCTTGTGTGTGTGTGTGTGTGTGTGTGTGTGTGTGTGTGTGTTTGTGAATGGTGCAAGTGGTGCAATGTGATTAACCCTGCACACAAAGCCAATATCAATGTTTGGAGACTGTTTGGAATTCAAGTATGAGGGTGCAAAGAATGCAAGCTGTGGGTGTCTTTTTATGCTTTAAGTTCACATTTCTAAACTAATGTCATGGCAGAGATTGTGTATGAATCATAGACAATGGCTTTGATATTTACAGTGCATCCTTCAAAAAAAGCTGTGTATTTCCACCCTGTAGTGTTTGGAAATGTGTTGTTGTGAACAATCAACAATTAAGGCCTTTGACCAAGGCTTTTGTTCAGAGGTCGTCTGGCCATTTGAAAGGGAAGTAATAATCAGTGCTTGAGAATCTGGAAGGGGAGAAACATCTATTATATAGACTGCTTGTTCTTACTGGAATGACTGATTGGACTGAAGCAAGGCCAGTCATTTCCGTAAGATAAGACCATTCATTCAAGAGATATTGTCTGATTGCCAACAATTTTTGTGAGTGCAGGGTATCTAAATTCTGTCACGCGTATCAATGGGTGTGCAAAACCGACCAGCATTCAGAGATTGAAATACGAATTAGTGTGAACCAGATGTTCTCAGGAAGAGAGAAAACACGCAAAACGGACAAACTTCTCGACAGTTAGGATGGGGTGCTTGTCAGTTTACCCTCGCACACATTTTTTGCCAAGGCCATTTGCGCATGGGCCATGGCATTACGTAGGTAATTACATAACACCTCCGGCAACACAACATTCGTTTAACACTTTCCCATACACCCGCAAAACATGAGCATTTACGTCGGGTACTGATTTATCCACATCGATATCAAATAAATTATGTGAGGTTTCAGTGTTTCTAAAAATGATAATGTAATAATACAACAGTGGTTGTTTAATAATAATAAATGTTGTTGTAAAGGGGCAATGACCACCATGAAAGTCAAAATATTCCAATTGGAAACAAGCAAGGCAAAAAACGCGATGAGAAATTGGCCAGAGGTGAAGTGACTGTAATCTACGAATTCTTTTCACTATGTCATTGCCGCAGGTGGTAAAGTGAGTCGTCAGTATGCAAGCTTAATGTAAAACCATACTGTAATTCTTACATCCTTGAAAGTGTAGGTCGGCCGAGACCGAATGCACAACAAATGACTGCCATCTTCAGGTGTAGCCTACGAGAAACAAGGCTCGACTCTGGAATATATACAACGAGAATCGTGACTGAAATAACTTATTTTTTAATGAGGGCGAGAGTCAATCTCTTTGACCTCCATCTGATCATTGTTTCTCTTAAGGGCGGCTAAATGATCGAATAATGTCTTGCTGATGACTTGTAATTGTCTTAATATTATTACCAGGAGACACTTTATTTTGAACACAATGACTAGACATTCCTTTCGCAATGTACAAAATAATATTCTGTCGAGAGAACAGACACGTTTTATAGTGAGCAATGACACGATAAAAATGACGTAAAGGGCATTTTCACAAGCTGTATTTCAGAGGGCATTCTTAACGCAAGGCTGTCTTGCCAGTGTATGATACCGAGGACTTCAAAGGCAAGACGCAGTGTAGATATTCTATAGGTTCGATTCTGTCACGAGCTTGTTGCACGTGCGTAAGCCTTCTCCCTGCAGTTTGCAGACTATAGCACATGGAACCCAAGAGGAAAGTGCACTATGTCTGCTTGAGTTTAGAAGCCGAAGAAGCGTCAATACTATGTACAGATATTTTGCTGAAAGGGAGTGCTTTAAAAGAAAGAGCGGTAGAGAACATGAAAACTAGTTGTACCACACTCACTGCACAGAAGTAGGCTACCAACCATAACAGAGGCCAGCTTCAAACAACAGAGGCTGCTACGTATTCTTAAAATGACACATTCTGATTGACACTATTAGCGCTGATAGCTGAACACAACTGAATAACAATATTCAGGATAACATATTGTGATCTTGGATAAGGGAGTAGGTAAGGGCACGGAGAGGGTGGCGAGGACGCATTGCTCTGGCGAGAAAACAGAGGGCGAGTGAAGTCAGTTTACCTCAGTGTCGTAGATTTTGGTGACCAGTGAGAAGGAGTACTGCCGGGTCTCGCGTATGTGCCTGATGGCCAGCTCAACTGCAGGCTCGATGCCCTGGCTGATGCTGCTCATCAGCGCAGACTCGTTCATCGGCATCAGCACCATGATGGGCAGTTTCTCGTCTTTGCCCATGTACCAAGAGTTGTCCTGTCCGTTCCTCGTGAAGTCGTTGCAGACTTTCGACAGAGCAGGTTGCAATCCCCACACGGATAGAAGTACACATCCCGTCAGAAAGATCATCTCCCATCTGCATCCTCTCCGAGACGGAGCCATGCTACCGTACAAGACGACGAAATTAAATCCACCTCCTCACTGCCCTGGCATTGCAAAAATCTGGGCTGGCAGGGGCGGTCAGCTCACCCGCACACAGGTAAACATACATCAAACACGTTTGTGCAATTGAAAATAAATAATTAAATAACACAGTAGCAGTAGCTGTAAAGGGGTCAGAGGACTCGTCTTCTCCACTGTAATCAAAGTAAATATTCCCGCCGTAGTCAGTCCTGACAAACCGTAATTCCCGCGGAATCAGAAGACTTCAGTTCTCGGATGCGTAAAATATGTAATACGGAAGGATGTTCGCCAGCGGACGCGATAAAAAAAACTCCGTGATCCACGTATCGGTGTTAATTTCAGTCCAACTCAACGCCTTAATCACATCATCAGTTTCGTGAATACATTACAATCCAACCAATACAGTTCAAACGAAACAGTCAAAAAGAACGGCATTAGCAGTAGGCAACGTCAAGATAATGTTCAGAGGGACCGTTGAAGTCAGCCAGCGTTAACCGTGGCTATGGAGACCGAATCATCATCCCGAATATATTCCGAGGCAGATTACGCAGAAGAAATGTGGCATCCCAGTCCGTGTTCTGCGTGTTTGAGAGGGAGGGAAAAGGAGGGGTGTCGGTGAAGAGGTTCTGAAAGGCGACTTCAAGAGTAGCAGTCCTAGAAACAGAAGAGATCAGATCACCGGTTTCTTAATTGCCAGGACGACTTTGCTTTCTGGTGCTGCTGTTGCGGTGGATGCTTAAGTGGCTGTGAGAAGCTTCTCACTTATTTAGTGCTGTAGCCGCTCAGCGCAGAGTAAGGGCGCGCGCACCGGAGAGGCTACGAGAGGCAGCACGGAGGAGGTGGAGGTCGGGGAGGGGGAGTGCAGTGAAGGAGAGAGAAAAACATAGTCAGAGGAGGGAGCTTTCTTCTAAACCGTATAGGAAGTGAATATGTAACTAGGTACTCTCTTCTTTAGTGAACGAATAACAGCAGACATTTATCTTTCACTCATTAATTTGCAAATAAAGGCAGTATTAATCGGCACCTTAAAGGGACTCCACAACACTTTATGTTAGCACTTTGGTGTATTAGCATGACACCTTAAGTGGTACATGCTACACCAGATGCTATTATAGTATATAATAGAGCAGACTGAATAGAGCATAATGAAACGCGTGTGCAAATCAGTGGATGCGCACCCGGGATAGTGGAGGCTTATATCTGGGGAAATTTGCAAACTGAGTGGGATCGAGGTGTCAAATAGATTAAATGACATTTTTGTCAAGAACAGCGATATGCGGTTTCTTACACAACCCGCAGCAAATAAACAGTGCCATCTGGCCTTTTCTACCTCTTCAAGGCAACGAGTATCCTCACCAACCTCGGTTCCTCACACCCCCCTAGAGCTCACCACCACCTCTGATAAAAAAAAAGACTTGCGATCTATCTCGTGCATTTGTGGTGCGTGCGACATAAACCACCATCGGCAGTGGTACGCTGTCCAGGCAAGGCGGTTACATGGATTGTTTCCGCTGCGTTATAGCCTCTAGCGGGGGCTATGAATGGACGCGTGTGTCTCTGTCCATGGTGCTGATGGGCTGAGTGGCGCTATCAGGAACGCAGAGACAGACGCCGAGTGCATTTGAACTCCCCCGAGTCTGCCGCCGCTCTCTCTGACTCAGCTTCAGCCAGCCAGGCAGGAAAGAGGTTTTATGACACATCGGGGTTTTAATTAAGTCGGTGATACTACTTAAAATATGATCAATGTTAGATATTATTAATATAACATGTAGTATTATCTAGGCATGTTAACTTGCTGTTCTCATGTGTGTAATTACTAATAGACATCAAGATATGTAAAATATTTTTTTCATCTGGAATCATTACTTTGTTGCCAGCTGTACATATTGAGTACTCTAGACCCTTCAACTACAAAATGAATAACCTTCTTTAAGATTGTGAAAGGAAGTGATACTACTTAAAATATACTTTGAAAGTTGCTTTAAATGCAAATGTGAGTTCATGCCCTGTCATCTCAATGTCTTTGAAGATTACTTGCGCCCTCATTTTCTCAGCATAAAATAGCATCATATCTATCTGTGTTCTTATGCTTCTGTTCACTATAAGTGAGTACACTATACATGTATAGCTTTTGAAACACTAAATCTGTGTTTTAAAGTAATGCACCAGTGTACCAAAGACGACTAGCTCAAAACCAGAGGAATGACCAGAATCTCTCTCTCTCTCTCTCTCTCTCTGTGTGTGTGTGTGTGTGTGTGTGTGTGTGTGTGTGTGTGTGTGTGAAAGGCCACTCATTTGAGTGTGAATGCCTCTGCAGTGTGGTCTATTATGGCAGGGTTTTGAGTGAACCGATGAGTGCTGTCAGTCTCCACTTTGTCTGTGTTGGGCTATTTAGGGAAGCCTCACCTCATGCTTTTTCAATGTCTCTGACTTGTCTGGAGAGACAGTTACTGTGCGAGTTATGTTGCTGAGGCGAGGCATGCAAGTGTCTGATGTCATCACAGTGGTAAGATTTCACTGCCCAATGTCCCAAGATACCAACCCATCTTGATCTCCAACAAACACAACTAAAAACAGAACTGAAGCTTTGCACTATAGATTGATTTCTGCAGACCTCATAGTGTGAAAGAGAAAGAGAGATTCTCTTTCTGTGTGTGTGTGGTGTGCATGGGAGGTCATTGCAGGAAGAACATTGTGGAAGATCTAGGTTAAAAAAAAGTCAAGAACTCACTACATCTGTTTGCATCGAGTATCACTTTGCTATCTGTATAAGAAAATTAACACGCAATACAGATGATGCATGCAAGTCACAAATAATGATGATCATGGTTCTTGGCCAAAAAAACTGCATTCATCCTAAACAAATGTGTGCTGATCACAAGTAGGCATTCATATTTGGACAAATTCCCTTTCTATTCCATTGCCAAGTTATACTTCCTGGCAGGGGAACATGCTGCCGATAAGGTTTCTGATTTCATACCGTCTCCTTGAGTCAAAGGTTTAGTGCAGTAATTTTATACAGCCTGACACAATTAATTTTTTAAGTGTCTAAATGATCATAGTTTAAATCATGTGCTATAGCATAATTGGTTGATTATAGAGGCTTGATGAAGGAGGGCATTTGCAGTATGGGTATTTTTCTGCACTTTGATCACTAAATTTGCTAAGAGGGTCATTCATTCAGCCTTGGTAAGATTCCAGTTTTTTTTCTTGCACAAATAGGTTTCAAGATGGTCATGGATAATGTCTAAAATGGTTTCTTAAAGAAATGAGCTTCAGCTCAGTAGACAATCAAATGGAAGTATTTAAAACCAGTGTGATATAGAGTAATGGGCTCAAAGGTCTAACATTTTTAACAAGGCCACTTTATTCAGGTAAACCTACAAATTGTTGAAATGTCTCTGTTTAATTCAAATCGATTGGTCTACTTTGTCGCTACTGGCAAAGTTAATTTAGCAATTTTGAATTGCTATAAAAGAAAAGAAAGCCATCAATAGAAAAAAAATGTGTTTATTTTTTGTCAGTTTGTCAAAATATCAGCTCTATCAGCTCTATTTTGAGAGTAATGATCTCACAATAATGTATGACCGTCAAGACAAAATGTCAATGTAAACCAGATTCTGTTCACACACATTGACGTTGACACAGACATTGGACACTGTTCCTCTTGAATAGATACTTTATAATTTGTCTTGCCATATTCAATTGATTTGAAAATCAATCAAACTACAGTGTTTGGAAGCCAGAACGCAGGTGGAAAAAAGAAAGGCTACATGTATCTTTTGTATCTTTTGACATTTGAGAGGTCACCCTGTGTGTGTGTGTGTGTGTGTGTGTGTGTGTGTGTGTGTGTGTGTGTGTGTGTGTGTTTTTGTGTGTGTGTGAAAAGAAAAGGACTTTCACTCATTTACAATCCCACCTACTGCAATGCCCGCAATTCTACTGCATTGCCCTGTATGCGGGCATTAGTTGTTTCTCCCTATGCCTTTTTAAATAGGTTGCTTCAGTGAGTGTGCTGCAGCCTACCTTCTGAGGCAGGACCATATAAAACCTGTGCTGGCAGCCATTCCCTGGATCAGCTTCAGAATTATTTTATCTTTAGTTGGTCTGACACCTTCTTACATGTTGTGTCTTTTAAAAGTTCATCCACCATCTTGGGCACTTAGGTCTGCCAAACAAGCCCACCTAGTTGTTCCTCCCTCTACACGAGAGGAGAGTGTCTGGGCCTTTGTAGTGATTGCTCTGGAGCAAGCTGCCACAGCACATTCTGTATGCCTGGCTCCTTTTTAGGCTGTTTTTTTTCAGTCTCACATTAAAACCCATTTTGCCCTTCAGTTTCTCTACCAAGTTGCTAAACCTGCTTTCCGAGCACTTTGGTCAGCTGTTGTTGTTATTGTTTTTAAAGTGCTATATAAATAATTGTGACCTGACTTGAAAGGCTTTGTATTCGGGCAGGTAGACAAAAAGAAAGGCAATCCATTTTCTTACAGTTTTGATGTTCGCATTTATTTTTGCCGAAGGCCAATTTCTCCCTGTAGAGAAGAGAAATAAATTGGATTGAATAATGAAATATGGTGAAATATGATTCCTTTAGCAATAGGTAATTTATTACATCTGCAGTCTTGCCATAGGTTTGGGATTTATAATCAACATAAAATTAATTTTGTGTGACACCTAGACAAAGACAATTAGCATTATGTACTTTCACTTCAATTAGTCCAAAAAATATTGAAGGCGCTGAGAGATGCACTAATGTAGAGCTTTATACAAATGGATTCCAGAGCATGCATTTGGAATATTATGTAACATTGATGATTGAAGGGTCAAAATGGCCCATTTTCTTTACAACAAGAAGTCAGGCAGGTCTATTCTCTAACTGAACAGAACTCCCTTATT
The DNA here is from genome assembly GCA_017657215.1 of Limnothrissa miodon. Taxonomy (NCBI): domain Eukaryota; kingdom Metazoa; phylum Chordata; class Actinopteri; order Clupeiformes; family Clupeidae; genus Limnothrissa; species Limnothrissa miodon. The sequence goes on along the minus strand of JAGFZM010000107.1, from coordinate 578,002 downwards.
AACAAGAATGTATTAGCAGAAAGAGCTATAAAAATAAAAACAAGTGTCGAGATGTTGCAGTAGCACATCTTAGCCCACTTTACAGTTTGACAGATGCCTTTTTCACTCTTGCAATGTTGTTTATAAAGCACACTTGTAGCCATTAGCAGCTGCATTTGGGATCAATTGAAGATGTTAGTTGATAACCACATGATAGCTATACCAGTACTGTAAACCTATCCCAGTATGTAGTAGATGTATGTAGTGATTTTGAGGTATAATAACACCATGACAGATTGTATCTGTATTAAGACATTTACAACTTTCAACATATTCAACTTCACTGCTGTGATTTGCACAGAAACATGACTATCAAAACAAATATTTGTTGTCAATAAGGAAAATATATAATTGAAGACTATTTTGTCAATTATCCTCCTTAGAAATGGTAGATTGGAAATGGGCCTGTAGTTGTTAGCAATGTACAGATTGAGCAGTCAATAAATCTAAATGCTGCTCTCTATGGATCTATAGTCATGGATGCAGACTCATTGCATTTATCAACTGAGAGTGAAAACAATTGAGGAGTAAAGGACAGTTTTGACATTTGTTTAGTATAATCTGAATTTAAACTCTATGTGAATGTTGGACATGCATCCACAGACCAGATTGATTTAGAGCAGATTGCAGTCCGTCAGTTTTATTTCCCCAACAGAGGAAGCTGATCGGGCCTAGCTACACTTAACTGCCCAGTAATTTGAGCACATTTTCACCCCTTCCTGAACCGTTCAGCTGGGAGGGAGGGAGGGAAGAGTGTGTGTGTTTTTTATTTTATCATCTGTATTCAGACTCTAATAATTACAATGGCCTTGTTGCCTTGCAGCGCAGTGTAGCGGCCTTGGGAACGGTGTCATGTGAAACCAGATGTGCCTTCCTTTATTCTCTCTTCCTGACATGCCCGTGGTGCCAGTAACAGGGCAGTTATTTGAATAATTGCTTTTGGAGACAGGATTCTGTGCGCACCCTCAACGATTCCATGCATACCAACAAGTTGTGACTGATTCATAACTTGGTGCAATCTCACAGCGGTCTCGAGGAGAATGCATGTTTCATGAAGCCGGAAAGTGGCAAAATGCAGTACAGATCATACTGCAGTCATTCTTATGGGACACAGGTGTGCAGTGAATGGTTCGAATGAACAAGCCTAATATCACTGTCGTTTTGTTTTTTTGGTTGTTTGTTCTTCTTCTTCTCATATTTAAGACTCCTGACTGCAGTTCACTTGTGCTAATGAGAAGGAAACGGCCAATAAGAGGTGACACACACAAGCCACCAACACTTAGGCATGTGTTAATAACTAACAACTGCCTCAGAGACCACACATGAGAACAAGGTGTAGAATCCAATCGCATACTGCTGGGGAAACAAACAGTGTGACATACTGCTGAAGTGTGGCATGTCGCATAAATGTCATGTGGCAGCCCAGAGGAAAGTATCTGTTTAATATTATGGCTACCATCCTCAGAGACATGGATTTAATTAACTTCTGACTTAATTACAGCAATCGTGTATAGGCACTTATGTGACCTCATTCACATTCATATATACATCCATCAACATACAGTATAGGGTCTATGCATATGCATTTTTCATCAACAAATTCATCTATACAGCTAGTACTATTCAAATTTAATTCTGTTTGTCAGGAAGTAGTGGTAACAGGCAAATTGCTGCTCATGGTACAATAACACATACAGGAACTTATTTGTGTTGCACATCATTTTCAATAAAAGCTTTTGCAAACAACCAATAAACGCGGTATGCTATGTTAGCAGTATGCATGTAATATGTATATTCAGACAGAAACTCCTTGAAATGGCCTAGAATTAATGTGTCTGTTCACAATAGATGGGAGTCCAAAAGGAAAAAAATGGAAAGAAAAGAAAAGCATTTTATAAAAATCAATTCTGCATCACTACAGACTGAGAACAGGACATGATACTTTGAAAGATAATCATCTTGGAAGTGGAAAAAACAGCGACCTTAGAAAGGAACATTTTTCAGTTGTTTAAGATTACACAAAGATTACAGATCAGATTACGAGAGAGATCAGTGCTCGCCGCTCTGCGCAGAGAAAAAATGGGTCACTTATAAGACTGTGTTATGAGGTAAGAAACCCATAGCCTCTGACTTTGCCTAGAGTGGCCTGTCACGGTGGAAGCCATTACTGGTCATGTAATCACCAGGTCAGGTTTCTAATTTTTAAAAAAAACTGAGTATGTAAACAGAGTGCATGATTAGACAAGGCTCGTTGCATATCAGAATGCAAGCATTGGAATAATAATCTGAATCCAAGGTGTCCATATTGGGATTGTCATGATGTGGGAAGGTCACCATTTGTAATAGATAGTAAATTTTTTAGCCTAAGATTGTTTACAATTTTACATTTTTACAATCACTTGTCCATAATGTTTTTTTTCTTTTGTTTTGTGAATGTTGATCACCCAGCTCTGACACATTGAGCGGTTTATTTATGTGAACCCAAGCCGACTGAAATGCCATGTGAGTCAGAGAATCTGTGTCTACACACCGTACTTACGTTTGGCCTCGCCTGTTTTGCCCTGCTGCACTTTTTATTCATGCTGCATTAGACTTTTAGCACAGACATGCCCAGTGAGACCCACGGGACGACAAGCGCCATAGATATGAGTGGGCTTGAGGTTTGAGGGAAGCGAGGCCGTAACAGGGGGGCACCTGACGAGCCGTGAGGAAGTGGCAGATCCTCCCGGGAGATTACGCTCGGCCCACTTATAGGGCGAGCAGGGCATCTATCCGCACAGCTCTGCGGCGACCTCCCTGACAAATAACGTGGTCAATGATGCCCTCAGAAAACACGCGTGTGACTGTGTGTGTGTGTCTGTGTGTGCCAGTGGTCGTGCAATCAATCAAGAAGTTTCCCGCCATCAGCTGTGGACACCGGGCTCCAGGGGGAGCAACCAGTTGGTCTCCTAGCAGCCAAACATCTGTCCAGTACTGCGACACAGCTGGCTGCGTTCGCTGTACTATACCACACTATATGCACAGGTGCCCATGGAACCAGTGTTGCATTCCGATCTGGGGTCGGTTCCCAATCCCACACGGTCTGCCTCCCCAACTCACTTCCTGTCTCTTTGTGCAATCCTGTCAAAACCAAAGCAAAAAATATATACCCTTTAAAAAGTTCCCTCTTGGTACGAGGTACCTCCAGTCGACTAAATATAGAGCTGAGGTGTCTGCACAACTATGCCAGTGGTTTAGTGTGATGATTCAGAAAGAAAGACCGGTGAGCCAAAGTATTTGAGTCAGAATAGAACACACATGCACACCACCACACCCACACAAATGCAGACACGCACGCACACACACACACACTCAGAGGCAAACACGAACACACACATGCACATGCACAGGAATCAGGCCAAAATCTCTCCACCCTCGTCTCTCCTATCAACCCCACCAGCAGCATCCTTTGGAGAAACTGGCACAAATCAAAGTGTGTGGGTAGGCAGGGGGTGGCAGTCTTGGATCCGTACCACAGTCTCTCTCTCTTTCTATCTCTCTCCCTCTATCCCTCTCTCTCTCCTTCCTCCTCCTCAGTTTTGCCCCGCAGGTGTTTGACTGCGCGACAGCACCGTTCATCACACTCATTGGCTGGACCTGATTCAGTCGACTCAGAACCTCGGAGCTGTCATTCCTGCAAGCACAGCCACCGGTAACAGTTTTCTCTCTTTTTTTTTTTTTTTTTTTTGCCCCCTCTCTCTTTCCTCCCAAAGTTTGATCCTCATTGTCCTCACTTTTGTGAGAAGTACTGTAGTATTGTTCGGCTGAGATTGTTTCCAATAAAGATGATACAGAAATCCCTTAATGTTTACTGTATTTTTCTCCATAAATCTCCAGAAGTCTTCCTTAATGGCCTGTTACTGTGAACGCCAACACCACTCTCTGGACTAGCAGACTTAATGAGACATTGTTCGTTTTCATAATCTCAGGAGCTCCAGTGGAAGGCAGTTCATTCAGCACCACCCCCACCCTCAGACCCCTACCACTCCCCCCCCCTCCCACACACACACACACACACAAACACACACACACACACACACACACACACACACTCATTCTCTCCCCACGCCTCCCAAAGGAACGGGGTTTGTGTTCCATGCGTCAGTCTTGTAGCGGGCCACTGGGGAAATAAAGCGCTGCGATAGCCGGCATTCCAGTTTTCAAATTGCACCCAGCGGCAACACTGCCACCTCCTGCAATGACAAGTGCGTGTGCTTGATGAGCGCGCTTAAAAACAGGTTTATTACAGAGGGCTGGTTACGGTGTGTCCCTCAATGCAAGCATTAGACAAAGCAGAAAGGCAACAGATATTTTACTGTGGCGCTTTAACCCTAGCCCGCTTGTCTGGTCGTTTTCTCTCGCCAACCCCGTCGCCTGTCATTTGTGCCCTGGAGTATGGCGTTGAGACCCCTCCGATTGTTGTTGTGACTTCCCTTGCCCTCCCTCTCTTTTTTTCTCTCTCTCTATCTATCTCTCTCTTCTCTCCCTCTCTGTTTCTTAATGGAGGCAGTGTTGTCGTCTCTCCGCTAGACTTGGCTGTTTTTTTTATGCAGCATGTCAGAAAATGTCCTCTGGTCACTCATAGTACATGTAGCTCCTAACAGTTATTGTGAGTGGCAGCCAGTACTTGGTAATTAGCTATCCATCATAGCACGCACGCACACACACACACACACACACACACATACACAAATACACACACACCCACACAGAACCAGAGCTCCATCTGAAACACCGCCAGCATCTTCCCAGAGGCCCTTTGCCCTTCCCAATCCCTTTATTCCAGCACAAGATCAAACGGACTGAATTTCTGCCTTTGACTTGAACCTGCCTCTTGCTATTTCCTCACCAGGAGCATAAAGGTATCAAAGGCCAATGTGTTTACACACAGCTGCTCATTAAGCACAAAAAAGCTCAAAAATACTCAAAAAGCTCAAAAAATAATTTTGCACAAATTTTGTTGGCTGCATTAACTGTAGTCATTTGATAGAAATAGCCCAGGTGTTAACTCTGAAGTACTTTTGAAATAAGATCAACAAGCAGAGCAGAGTCTCTAGCATGCATTGTTGTCTACGTACCTAAGCCATTGTTGCCTAAGCCTACCTGTGCGCTTCAAGGTAGAGACTAGAGAGATACAAACTGTTTATCTTTATCCTGGGCCCACTAACAGTTGAAATAGTCCCTGTGTGTGTGTGTGTGTGTGTGTGTGTGTGTGTGTGTGTGTTTGTGTGCACGCTCATCTATGGTGTAAGATCTGTTCACCGTAGGCTGCGCCGCAATGATTGAAAAGCTAATAAATATCTCAGGGCATTATATGCCCTTATTGCGTTGCTGAAGTGCCTTGTTGACATCAGTGTCTGTGCTCTGTGTTCATTGATTTGTTTGTTTGTTTGTTTGTTTGTTCCTACAGAATTGCTCCCAGGCAGACAGCAGAAGCGCGCTGGTGGCTAGCGCTCAATTTGCGTCAAAAGTGATTCGCGCAAGTCACACAACGGCACTGTCTGCTGGCTAATGATGGAGTCAGTGCAGCAGGAGGAGATGAAATCTGATGTGATTACTTAGGCTGGGCTTGTGGCTCCTCGGGCAGTCAAGTCGTGCTTTCTGTGTTTGTGGAGAAATTGCCAAACAGAAAGCCTGTCACCGTAACAGTAAATCCTCGCGCTCCTCTCCGCTTTATCTGTGACATGAGGTCCATGTGAGACGTGCCTCTTCGGCTGTCCGTCAAAGCATAACTCAAGCTCTCATTGGCTGGACCAGGGCCCGTGTGTGGGGCCGACACGTGCTCTCGAATGATCTCCTCGCGGGGTTCCGCCTTTCCGCTCAGGGATGGCAGGAGCGAGGCCCATTAATTATGGAAAGAAGCAGATCCACAAAGATGAATGTGTGTTTGCTACTGAAAGGTTAAAAGCCGCCCCATGATTTATACATGCTCCTGGGGTGGGTGGTGCGTGTGGGTGTGTTTGTGTGTGAGAGTGTGTGTGCACGCAAAAATGTACGTTTGTGTGTGTGTGTGTGTTCGTGATTAGTGTATGTGTGTGTGTGTAAGTATGGGTGTGTGTGTACGCATGTATGTGTGTGTAAGTGATGGGCATGCTTGTGTGCGTGTGAATAAGTGTATGTGTGTGTGTGTGTGTGTGTGTGTGTGTGTGTGGTTGTGTCAGAGCAGGAGGTTGAGGTTCCCAGTGTGTTGTACTGCCTGAGATGAGCTGATTGGACTAATAGTGGATAGAAGACGTCCTTCTTCACTCACGGCTGACCGGCCGCATGGATTTCCAATCGCTCAGGGATGCCATTGGCGAGCTGTAATGAGCTCCTCACCCCGAGACAGTCTGGAGTCGAGGGCAGACGCGTGCCAACACACACTCTCTCTCTCTCTCTCTCTCTCCCACATGCCTTCTCTCTATCTTTCTCTCTCCATTTCTCTCGCTCTGTCTCTATCCATCTCACAGACAGATATTCCTTCTGCACTGACTGTCTTGAAAACAGCCCTCTCACTCACATGCCCCTTCGAATAGGCAACCACATGTATGATACATACAGTAGAAGTGTTTACGTACTGTAGATGTTTACATAAATGTGTACATGTGTATGTTTGCTGTGTGAACATAACCGCAGACACTGGGCTCCGGCAAACACGGACACACACATACATGTACATAATGCATACAGACACTTACATAGAAACAGTAGTTGTGCTGTATGTATTCAAATGCAAAGAAAATAAGACACATGTACTGTGATTTTAAAGCAGGACATGCAATACTAAAAGAGTCTAATAAGAAAATGGAAATAGAAATGCAAATAATTGCAACTGCAGAACAGCTGGAGCTCAGTATTTGTGAAGAAATAAGGATCAATTCCAGTCCGAACCCAATACAGTGTATGTAATGTGTATGTTTAGCCATATATCTAATGAACACTGGCTACACGTAGTAGTATTTCAGTAGGATACTCATGAAACACTGCTCAGTTTTGTGACTTATGAACCGACCACCAAGAGTGCCTGTCCTTTTCCCAGCAAAAGTTCCTCAACAGACCCTCCCTCCTGAGGGCCGTTAATTTGAGCTCCTCGGAGACCACCCAAAGTTATTTTCAGAAGGAAACGAGTTAACAAGATGAAAGTCATGCAAGATAGATGAGAGAAATCGCAGCTTCATTCATATTTGATGGCCTGGCTTAAGATGCATTACCCAACAAGAAAAACAAACAACCTGCGGGGAGACAGAAGGAGGAAGAAAATAATTAGTCTCTTTCGTTCGTTCACCTGCTAGATGTGGCGTGCGAAACAAACTATACCATTATTTTAGGGCCTCGGATACCTTCACGCTGCGGCTGTACACTCATCCATAACAAACAAGCCAAGAAACGTGCCAAGAAAAAAATATTTAAAGGCACGTCAATACACACCCACGCACCTGCATGCACACGCACACTCACCCGCGGACAGAAACATGGACTGACTTTAACATAGCGAGCGCAGAGGCTTATTGCAGGAAGTGTTGTTTGTTTGTTTTTTTATTTACATATTTCTTTATTTACTCTTAGCCTCAGCATGTGGGCCCATCATCCCATTAGGAGCTGGAGCCACGCATCAGGTGACCAGGTCAATCGATAACGACACATAGACTTTGCTCATTAGGGAGAGAAGCCCCACTGCCAGACAACCTGCCACGGTTGCCCTGCCTAACACACAAGCACACACACACACACAAACAATATCTCTTGCACATACACACACACATATTAAACACACTCACATACCCTACTCATATCATCATGCCCATTAAACTTCATTGGTACAAACAACGTCAATAGGTGTGTAAAGATTTTGCAACTTAAGGGGACCTAAATCAATTCTAAGGGGACCTAAATCAAGTCATGTGTGCTGATGAGCAAAAATCACATCAGGAAATCACAAAAATATGCTCGAAATAATTTCTTGTGATTATCACCTGCTGGGCAGCAATCTTCTGGAATGCCCTACAGTAGCTAAGGGGATGGCTGTTTATAGCCCGATTCCTCTCCCCCTTACCCTCCTCCCTCTTCACCCCGCTCATCCCTGAGACAGGCCGGATGTGCTCCTAGCCGTGGGGGTGCATACCGGACAGAGCCCACTGTATCTCTCACCAGTTGGCGAGCACTTGGCACAGGCTGAGGCCACGCTGGGAGAGCAGTGCATCAGGAAGAGGCTTGTGGGTGATTACCCCACTCCCGCTGTCTGACAGGAAGCACTCAGACAGAGCGCTAGGATCCTTATATATATCAGTGCCATGCCTCACAGACACTTAAGTGCTATAAACAGGTGTTCAGTATACTGTGTACTGTTGAGTGCATACTGTTGCATACTGTTGTAGCAATATCTGTGTATACATATAGATGTTAGCATGCTGTAAATGAATGTTTATAAAAGAAATCAGAGACTAGATCCAAAATGGAAACTAATAGTGCACAGTAACATTATATCAATCTAACACATATTGAACATGTTTTTTAATGAAACTCCTTTGGCATCTTTAGCACACATCTCAGATCTCTGCAACAATGGAGCCACACTTTCAATCGACAATAGGAATGAAAATCTCTCAGTGATTGCAATCGGTGTTTAAAATGCCTCATTACTTCATTCATCAACAGATGGGGAACGGAAGTTATTTCCACAGCAAAGTTAACTGAGATGCTTTGGCACATTATATATATATATATATATATACATCTGCCAATCATGACACAGATTTTTGAATGTTAAGTCTTTAGGTGTTCATTGGGAGGACATTGGAATTCACTCGTCTTATTGGTGATTGTCTGAGTTCTCAAGGCGCATTCTAGACCTTTGGTGTGATTATACTCTAACAAGATGTAACTCTGAGCCAGGGACCTAACCAGCGGTAATTTGCTCACAAACATTCTAGACTGTTTCATTAGACATTTACATTTACATTTACATTTATGCATTTAGCAGACACTTTTATCCAAAGCGACTTACAAAACGAGGATAACAATCAAGCTACATAGCAGAAACCTTAAGGAGCATAGTGCTAGGGGATAGTGCTTCAGTTCATTTTAGTGCTAGGATAGAAGATGTTCTCTGAATAGCTGGGTCTTTAAGAGCTTTTTGAAGGCCTCCAGAGATGGCCCTGTTCTGATTGTTTTTGGTAGGTCATTCCACCAGCGTGGGACGACACATGAGAAGAGTCTGGATTGCCTTGGGCGAGGTGCTGGGACTGCCAGTCGACAGTCATTGGAGGACCGGAGTGACTCATACCTCATACCCAGCCTTTCACAAATGTGGAAGACAGAATAGCCATAACTTTACAAAAAAAAAAAAAAATCCAACGGTCTCAAAGCAGCATTGCCTTTTTTTTAAACCTGTTATATGAGGATGTCACTTCTCAAATCTTTTATAAATATCTTATGAGGTCTACTTCAAATTTGACTTTACAGTGAGAGGTGTTCATAATCAGATGAACCTTGGGTGGTAAACTAGATGACCCCAGACCTCAGCAAAATGAGACACATTCCCATTCGAGTGAAGGCGAGGTAGCAAGTAGGTATTCAGTAGACATCATAAGACATTCATTAAATATTTAGATGTGACATGATCAGGTAAGAAACAAAATGGTAATGCTGCATTGAGATGGACTTTTATTTAGCTATTTGGCTAAGCTATCACCATTCTGTCATACACATTTATGAAAGGTTTGCCATGATTGTAAAATATGAATGGCAATTAGTCATATCTTATGAAACAGGGATGAAAGCTTTGTTAGCAATTTATGACAGCTGCTATGAATGTGTTATGTAGTCACGCATCAAGTAAAGTGTTACCCAACCAGCTGAGCCTTCTGCTAATTTATGACAATTAGCACATCATCGCTTCAGTCGTACCTGGCCTGATCCATCCTGTACCCCGGAAGCTTCCGGAGCTCCCAGTGCTGCGTTGTATCGATCAACCCTTTAAAAAGGTCAATATCTTGGCAAGCAGCTGGAACACCTGCAAGGCCTACAGTCAGGCTTACACACACACACACATGCATTCAAGCAAATGCACATGCATTCACACACACACACACACACACACACACACACACATGCATTCACAGGGTGTTCCAGCAGTGTTCACAGGGTATTTTTCACTGCCATTGTTGGTCCACTGGTTTGGGGTAATGGTGCTATAAACAGGCTCTCAAAAGTGCTGGCTCAAAAAGTCAGCTCTTTGGAAAGGTGATGTCCCAAAAACACTGCTGACAAAGTGTGTGTGCATCTGCCTGACGGACACAAAAAAAGTACCACAGCCTCACTTTTGTAAGGACCAAATGATATTTATACCCTACTTTCCTAAGCAGTTTTAATACAAGGACACAGCTGGCTAATGTCTAATATCTCCCTTAGTCAGTGTGAAAACACCAAAGACTCTGAACCTTATTCTCCTGCATATGTATGCAGTAAAAATTTACTGGAAAGAGTGCTAGTCATTGTAGTGGAACACATATCTCACATTCAGTATTATGCAATACAAATCATCTGGGAATTGTGAAATTATTTGCAACATAGTGACACATTGCCCATTTGAATATGAATCTCTTATGTTTCCATTACTGTCATTAGGGGGGAAATATGTTAATAGACTAGATGTTGACCAATCATTAAGAGACAAGGAGACAGACATTTTTCTAAGTGCATTACTGTGACTATGTAAATGGTGTGCAATTATGCAAGCAGCATTTTTCAGTGGAGTGGAAGATTTGGGGATGGGGGGAGGTGTCAACTAAACACAATTGTGGGCTATATCAGCATGAGGGCCAGTGACTGCTTCTGCACAATTTCACCAGACAACAGTGCTATTAACAGTCCATTCAAATATTTTTTTTGTCTTCCAGTCCTTCCTTTTTTTATTAATTTTGAAAATTGAAAATATAATTTTTTAAAATATGTATTTATATTTTATTTATATGAAAACAGATTATCTAAATGATTTCTGTAAAATCTTAAAATGCTGTAAAAATGATGTGTGTACTTTAGGAGTCTTTTACATGTGCTACCATGGGCTGCTCAATCTCCATCAGCCACTTGTGCACAGCTGCATTCTTCTGCACTGTTTTTACCACATCCAGGTTCAGCATCTGGAAGACCTCCCTCTCCCTCTCTCTCTCCATCTCTCTCTCTCTCTCTCGCTCTCTCTCCCTCTCCCGCTCCTTCTCTCTCTCTCTCCCGACCTCCAGCCCGCTGCGGGCACCTCTCCTCCCTAGAAGGGGAGTTGCTGGCTGCGTGTCCCAGCTTCCCCGGCGGCCCAGGCTGGTTTTGGGGATGGTGACTGTGATCTGGGCCCTGCGCTCAGCAGAGTTGCCCGTCCTCCAGCCTTGGCCACCTCCAACCCTAAAGCCACCGCCACCTGCAGCACCACCTCCAGCTCCGTACCCGGCGCCGAAGCCATAGGCAGAGCGCTGGTGCATCTCACGCAGCTTGCGGTAGTAGACACGGCAGCTGAAGCCGTCAAGCCAGCTGAGGGCCACGTGGCTCTGGAGCGTGGCCAGGCTGGGGTAGAGCCATAGGCAGCTGGCGCACTGGTACATCAGCTGCCCGTTCAGATGGTCCAGGGCTGATGTGTGACGCAGGAAGCTGAAGTCCAGTAGGTCCTCCTGCCGGGCCTCCACCGAGCGTGTGCGACTCCGGGGCTCATGGTGGTTTCGTGGATAATGCTGGTGTGGGTGGCGGTCCTCAGACATCTTCGGGAGGCGCTTCAGGACCAGGTTTTGGGGGTAAGGTGGAATGCCAACAGCAGTGGTGGCATGCTCTACCCACTTCACTGGAGGGACAGGTTCTAGTAACAGGTGGAGAACGAATATGTAAAGAACACAAATTAAACACTGCCAACAAACTCTGTTGTCATTATCAGCAACAGCAGCAAATACATTATTGGCTTGGTCAGATGATACAATTTTTTTGGCTTCCACGATGTGCATTGACAATTGACCATGTTACATTATTATATGATTCTAGAACCAAGGATTCTCTGCGCAACTTAGTTGGGAGAGTTGCCACACAAGTGTAGTGTCGTTCACATCGCTTATCGCCATCTGACAAGCTAGTCTTTCTGTCAGGGTGTTGTAAAATTTGCAGATGAGAAATCAGGGGTTGTGATGTGTGAAATGTCACATTATAAGACTGACTCAACATTCAAAGTTGTGTCCAACCTTTCGAAATTGGATATGATGCTGGTCACAACACATTTAGGGGAAAATGCTGACATCATGATCTGACCGAACCATATCACCACACTGATATCAAACTGAAAAGCTGAACTTGTGTGCAATCCAACTGGCGCTTGTTTCCTCATATCTAAATTCAGAATTCAATCTTGGCAGTGGAGGCAGGATGAAATTTTAGCTCATTTATACTTTTATTTTTAAATACATATGTTTCAGTTACCACTGCTAGACTAATAAGTCCTAATTGGAGTTCTACTCTATTTGAACCTCTTTTCTGATTTAGAAAAAAGCACACAGAAGACCCACATTCTATGACGCACATCACCATTCTGACTTCCCTTAGGCCATGTGAATACAGGGGATTGCGTAGAATTTGTGAAATATTGCTCCTAATTTAGCTTCGGGTAAAACTATATGTGCATTACATTAACGTCTATAACTCCTGTTAGCTGAAAGCCTATGATGCTTAACTTATAAAAAACATGCCAAAAATGTTAATTTGTTCCACAAATCACTAGTACATATTTATGAGAATTATGATTATATATTTATATATAAAAGCTCGTCCTCGCAGTGTACATTTTTATCATCATTATTTTTCTAGAGTTGCCTAAAGGTGAATATCCAGCTTTAAATCAGCACCACATTTTTCTTCCTTAAGCGCGATTCCCTATGTTGCCAATGCTTGTGCAAATTATTTTAGTTTTAAAACAACAGGCTGTTGTCAACACTCGCCCTCCAAATGTAAGTGTTTCTGATGTGTCGACTGGAATTTCGCCCTTCTCAAAATGGAACATACTTGTTTTGACAGGATCTGCCAGGAACATTCGTTTTGGGACATTAAGATGAACAGACTCCATACTCGGCAGAGCAAGTGTGATATCTGTTCTGACTGTGCTCATTCCTCTATCACCATGGAGATGGGTTTTTTTTGCCTTCTAGAAGATTCCTGTTGACATACAATACAGTGAGGCTAGAGAACCATTTACTCACACTCACTGCAGTTTATTTTTATATTGTTGAGAGGAATCTTTTGAAAACCATGCAAGGTGGTTTTTGTATTTCTCAGAAATACTTCTAATATTGATTCAAAAAGTTTAATCTTTTTATTATTATTTCCAGTTTTTGCATCATTGTTGCTTTATGACTGGCACAAAATCTGTTGACCTATCTCAAAAAAGATCTAAAAATCTGCAACACAGATCAGAAAATGTCATCATTCTGGATACTTTTATACATATTTATTTATATTTAGTGTTGTGTTTTTTCTTCACTGGGTCAACATGACAGACTTTTCAAGCCACTCATGAACCCTGTCCATCTTCTTTTCTTTCCCTGTCTTGCTCTTGATGCCCTCTGTTGCTATGGAAACAGATGTGGTGCTGCTGATGGAAGTGGTCATGGCGCTCGACTGCGGCATGCACTCAGAGACTGCCCTGGTGCTTGGGACATCTTTGCTGATGGCCCTGTCGGCAGCGGCCTTGGCCTTGATGCCGCACAAGGTCTTGAGCTTGCGGTAGAAGACCCTGCAGCTGAAGCCGTCCCGCCAGCCATCCTTGAGGTGCTCCACCAGCGGCCCCAGCCCAGGGTAGTAGTGCAAGCAAGCCGAGCACCTATACATCCGCTCCCCGCACACCGTCTCTACAGTCGTCATTGATCTGATGAAGAAGGGGTCCGCGTCCCCTCCCAGGGCCCCCCTGAAGTTGGAAGCGTGCGCCTGGTCGGTCTGATGGACACCAGCATAAACAGGGACTTCCAAGGAGGCCAGTTCTGGGTGAACTGGAGTGTTGAATGGGCACAGGTCATGTTCTGTTGTCCACAAGAAGTTATGGACCATCTCCTCAATGGAGGCTTCTGCACACTGGCTGGGTGGATTCGATGGCATAGAGATAGTGTCGCATGCGCCACAGGGGAACACATAACAGGAAGAGCACGGCAGCTGGGGGGTTGGAGTGCTCCCGGGTTGCATGATCATGCAGTCGGAGAGACTACTGCATCCTGGAGGGGGATAAAGTCACAGACTGCGGATCAGGCGAGATTTTCACTCCGGCTTCACAGAGCTCTATTTTCAATTATTTCAGGCTTTGAGAGGAAAATATTGTTAGATGGCTAAAAGATGGTATTAAATATAATGCGTTTTCACACGGAACAAAGTGTAATGGAGAATAGCTCACCAAGAGAGAAAAAGATTATTTAATTCATTTAATTTGCTATGACCTTTAAAATGTCATGGAATTTCCAACTGTGTTCAATCCATCAAATGATTATGGTCAGTTTCACAGGGACTAATATCAAAATGTGTCTTTTGATTAATTACTTAATATTTTCACAATATGTTGGCAGTGGATAAAATAAACAACAAAAGGGCAACCACAGAACAGTGTCATGTAATAACCTACCTGATTTGACAGGGGAATTTGCCTTTCATTTCTTGGTCTTCTGTCCACGACTAATGTTGCTTATGTATCAGATCATTGCGTAGAGGCAGGCTATGGATTTATTGCCATGGCAAAATTCTGTGGAGCTTTGCTAAGTTTTTTGTAGCATCACTGATAATAACAGTGATGTCACAAAAGAGACCATAGAACATGTCATGCCACTGTTTAGTTGTGGACATGGCATAAAGCGGGCAACGTTTGTAATGTTTATGTGTGAGTGTGAGTCTGTGTGCATGTGTGTGTGCGTGTGCTGCATGTTTAAGGCTTTTTCCATTGTGCTTGTGGGTGTGAAGGACTGTTCCGGTGTGATTAGTGTTATCTCTGGCCACAGCGCAATACCTGCTTTTGGCTGCCTGATTTTGGCCAGCTTCTCGGGCCCCTCCAGGGTGGACAGGCTCAGCTTCCCACACCGACTCTTGGATTGGCGCTTGGGGGAGAGGCCAAACTCTGAGATGGCGGAGACAACACATGAATAGCAGAACACAGACTGTGGCTTTGACGACAATCACAGATTGGTATGGAGGTGGGAATGGGGAGAGAGAGACAGAGAGAAAGAGGGAGATAAAAAGGGAGAAGCACTGCAATTAGTCCTAAGATGGAGAGAATGCTCAGAGTGGAAAGAAGAGGAGAGAAGAAAAGCACTGAAATGGAAGCCTGATTATGCTGTCAAGGGAATGGGATGTGGCTAGGATTATAGCTAATGATTGCGCCTAAAAGCAATCTACACACCATTCGGTAAATGGCCCAATCTAAATATACAGGCTTGGCAGCATCCTTTGAGTAAACAGTCGCTATGCTCAGGCTATTGTACAAAAAGCTAATCTAGGTTAAGTTCCAAATACTTCTCTCTCACTTTGACCATTGGCCTTTGCCTACCTTGGGTTTTCCGTATGACAAATTCCATTGGGTGGTGATGAGGACAGAATTCTGCTGGTGATCTCAGTGTAAAAACAGAGCTCACATGAGCCTCTGTTGCTCTTTAAATAGCTTGTTTCTGTGTCACCCTGGAGACAAGAATTCTACACTGATAAGAATTCCGAACCAACTAGTTCCAACAGTGATGGGAAAATGACAATCTGGCAAAAGATTGACCTATGCTTCACTAGACATATTTGCTATTTACACATTGATACATGAAAAGTGTGGTATTATAAAGCATTGGCCTTCTCAGTAACGATTCCTGCAATGATGGTTATAAAAAGATGTGTTCTTGTCTGCAGGTTAATCATTAAGAGTTATTGACTAAATTTAGTTACACTGACAAAAGTTGCACTTTTGCTTCTTTTGAAATAGTAAAACAAGGAAATCAACAACAAAGCTAGATCAATTAGTCCCAGGCGTACATGCAAGTGAAATGTACCAGGGATTGTATTAATATATTTTATTCATTTATTTCTTTCTTAAAGCAAATCGCCATTACTGTCTTGGCACTTGGTGATCAAGGAGTGAGCTGTTTGTGTTCTCTGCTGTCTTTCTCTCTGTCTCTAATTTATTGGTCTGAGTGGCCCTGTCTCTCTCGCCACCAGACAGGATGGCAAAAAGCAAGCGGATCCAAACCACTCAGGCAGCCAACACATGGAACGTGGGCGATCAAGGCCTGCTTCAATATTTAAGAGACCAAATGCAAGTCTGCGTTTGTGAAGCCTGCCTCTCTCTCATTCTTGTTTCATCCCTTTTTTCATGATGAATAAATCATTTAATTCCTTTCCAGGTTTACTGTTGAAATTTTTTTTTCATTTAAATCACATTTCGGTTTTAGTTAGGATGCATCATAGACACAATCCTCTGGCGTTAAGCGAAGGCAGTGTGTGTGTGTGTGTGTGTGTGTAGGTATGGCATATGATGCCTCTAGGCCTGTGCTGGAGTGGTGACGTGTCCCTACTGGCATTAAAGAATCTGAATACTTCCAGTGAGCTTCTAGAAATGCCACCATTTTTTTATTTATTTTTTGAAGGGGAAGAGGATTTTTTTTTTTACATTACAGCTTCAGCTTGCCAATGACAGGTCCCCCCTTTTGCGAAATCCACACATTTGTCCATCGTGTGTGTGTGTGTGTTATGCTACGAGGGTCGCTAATCCCCTCCTGCCACCAGAGAGGGAGGCAGATGACACGAAACAAAGGAGGCCCACGCACGGTATGAAATATCAAACAGACGGGTGTCATGAATGAGTAATTCATTATGACTGCAGGGCACAGAGAGAAAAAGAGACAGAGAGAGAGATGAAGAAAGAAAACTTGGCATGAGCTCCTTCATATATCCTGATGTTCAAACCAATCAAACATTCCTGCATTCCTTCCTCTATCTCCAGTGAAGAGGAGAATAGGCCCAGAACTCTTGGTGTGCTTATAGGAGACAGAGGCGGTGGTTTGGAGTGTGAAGTCAAATTCAGAACAAGCGTCCTGCAGTAATTTAAAGCCAAAGGTTTAATGGCAGACAGAGCGGAGGGGAGAGTGCAGAGAGGGAACCCGAATCTACCCAATCAGAGGTGATGAATGGAGCAGCTAAGTGCATACATCAGTGGATTAGTGGATGGATGGTAGGATGGATGGATGGATAGATGGATGGATCAGTAATTGGCTAAAAGGATGGATAGAATGATGTCTGTGATGATGGTGATAGAGGTTATAAATAACTAACTCCATACATTTTGAAATGGAGTCAATTCTCTGGAGTCAATGGATCAATTCTCACTAGAACTCATGGAATGATGGATTTATTTATTTGTTTGTTTATTTATCCTTTGTTAACTGTTGATAAGTGTTAAACAACAAAGTCTGTACATTTTAAATACAGAGCTAAAAAAAACATGATGTACAACCACACACTATGTGAGAGATTACACACAATGTGACATTATACCAAATATATTATGTGCAAAAATACACAAAAAGGCTAAATCAGTTTCTACTGTTTAAGGGCACTTAAGGAGGAGCAACTTCATGTAGTAATAGTGATTGTTCTGTAGTACTTCAGCATAGTGATTGCACCTACTCAGAGAAAAAAACAAAACAACAAAAACAAAACAAAAATAATAATAAAAAAAGGTGTTTTCAGACACTGGAGTGAACATGAAGCTGTGATTGATCAAAAAAAAAAAAAAATCGAATCAACGAAAAATGGAATCTTATACACTAAGTGAAAGGAGAATATATCTCCACACTGCATGGGAGTGCATGCACACTTGTACAGAAACATGTATTCACATGACATCATCCAGCAAATAGATTATGCATTGCGTCTGCATGTCAGTGCAGACCTGAAAGTGCGTATTTGACTGTTGGCAAAGACCAATCCATTTGCCATTACAAGCAATACTGCATCCAAGACTCATCAATCTCATATTTGCTTCACTAAGGGAAAACTCCTTCTTGCATAAACAAACTGATTGTATGCTATCCCTCACTTCATTTTCTGCTCCTCTTTAGAGGACATCACTGATTTGTGTATCTTTAAGATTCTCCAAAACAGATGCCCTTATCTCTAGCCACTAATTAAATCGTTAATCAAGACTCGTTTCCTCCAATTTGCTCGTTAACCTCCCGGTCTCAGAGGCAGAGGCATGTTCTCTACCCTTTTCCCAGCCAACCCCCCACATTCCCACAATGCATTACGAGTGATCTGACTGACAGATGTATCTCTGGGTGGGTATGGGGGGTGGGGGAGAGGAACGAGGTGAAGGGGTTCTTCCCACGTGAAGAACGGTCTGTTCTCCCTCAAGCGTGATCAATCATGCTCGCAGCACTGTGGTTATCTGTGGGACTGGGAACATCTGTCCATTGTGGCGTCCATCGGTCCCTAATTGGTGGTTGTCACGGACTTTAACAATTACAGTGTGGGAGGATGTCTTACTGTTACGATTTCTTAACAATGGCTGTGTGACAGTGCGTGTGTATGTGTGTGTGTGAGCGTGTGTGTGTGTGTAGTTGGGGGTGGGGGTGTGGGTGGGGTCTGTTCGGGGATCCCACAGCAGATGTGTGGGGGGCAATGGAATGTTACACACCATACATACATTCAGTAGTGAGTCCAGTAATCGGACTACTTCACACCTGCTCCATGCCTCCTTCCTCTACTCACTCATAACTGCAAATTTAACTGATATTAATCTCTTCATTTCTCTTCACCTTCATTTCAGTAAAAGAAAATACAGAAAAAAAACTAAACAAATAACAAATAAAACATAAAATCATATTAATAATCTCATGCTTCCCAAAGCAACAATGATCAGCCTCGAGTAAATCCACAGGGATTAAGTATTTACACAACTGATTCTTTTAGATATGGAAGATACAAAAAAGAGCAAACAAACAGAAAAAGATACAAGCACCAACATCAACCTGAAACAGCACTGAGGCGTCTAGCCAGTGGAATCAAGTGTGTGGTCTGCTTGCTGAGGTCTGTTCTTCCAGCCTTTGTAAGGCCTACTCAAACCCCATGATGGGTTTCCCAAAGCCTGACAATTGCCAGCCAACCATCTAAAACCCTCCTGCATAGTTTTGGAAAAATACTCTCCAGGCCTGTAGCTCGAGTACGCTGCGGCAGGGAAAGCTAAAGAATGTAGTTCCAGCACTTGTGAGCGTGAACGATATAATATCCAGCATTGTGAAACAGCAGTGCTTCAGATGACGTACGTGACCAAATGACAGCTATTGGTACTGAGAACATGGAGGATTCTAGAATGGATCTAAAATGGGGGGCACTGGCGCCATCTAGAGGCCGCTGCCTGGGACAACCAGCTGACATCAGCTGTAGTGCCCGTGGCTTCTCGACGGCGCGCCTTGGCTTCTCTTAAGCACGCTGCCCGAAATAGACAGATCAGCCCTGTGGCCTCCACCCCTGCTCCAGGGCAGAGACTGGATAAAAAAGACCCGATAATGCAGAGCAGCAATCAGGAGGTTGAAAGAAAGACAAGACTCCATGATCAGGGGTATCCACTCTTTCATAAAAGTGTTCTCCACTAGCCAACAGACCTCTAAATGTTAGGAACCGCTATTTAAAGTCAATGGCATAAAACCCAGCATTCTGTAGTGCCACACTGAACAACTTTGTGTAGCTAATGACTAGATTTTCTAAATTACAGTGAGTCTTCCGTAAACTATGGAGTGACAGCAGACTCCCCTCCACCTGTACTGCAGTGTGACAAATGTTGAAAAGTAGTACGAAAAAATTTCTTGTTTTACAAAAATTATTATTTCCATGTTTAGACTGAGTGATATTCTACAGAGAGAGCTTATCTAGAGGTATGAGGTGTTGTCATCCAGCCTAGTAGATCCTATTATTACCTA
The DNA here is from genome assembly GCA_017657215.1 of Limnothrissa miodon. NCBI lineage: Eukaryota > Metazoa > Chordata > Actinopteri > Clupeiformes > Clupeidae > Limnothrissa > Limnothrissa miodon. Next base: position 557,996 of record JAGFZM010000107.1, on the reverse strand, counting down.
TGTCATGGAGAGACGACATAATGCCATACATGACTGTACTGCAATGAAAGACATAATTTTAAAACATACATAAATATAATAAGATGCTTCTTTTGTCATAAAAACTGTCTTAAAAATGATAAATGACCATAAAACAGTAATCTCCCGCGGTCTACTTTCAGTTGAGACATCTCATCTGATGGTCTTGTAAAACCTTTTCTTTAAAAAAAAATGTGTCCTTCATGTCAAGTGAAAGTGCTATGTGTTTTGCTTACCTATGGCAGCTATTACTGCTAAGCTGTGCACAGGGACCATTCAGAGACCGAGACCTGAAACACTCGCAGCCCTAAACAAAACACTGTCCGCACGCCCTTCTCTGTCCTACACTCGGCTAAAATGCCCGGGAAGAGTATTATGCATTGGGTCCAGAGTGACATGGGAGTCTGATCCAGACCGGTCCGCTTCGTAACCCTAAGACCGCTCCTCGAAAAACCACTTCTGGTGGTCTGAGTCCGAGCACGGCTTGAGAGCTGGCCCGGGGCCTCCGTTGTCGATCTTGCTCACGGCCTGGACGCACTTCTGGGTCTGCACGTGATACAGGCTCCCATCCTGCGAGTTAGAAAAACACATATGTCACACACATATATACACACTCACACACACACACACACACAGTACTACACATCATGTTTGCCCTGAGATTTTACACCTGCACTAAATCCAGTTTGCACCCATTTGAAATGCAAATGTTTAGCTGTGAATGAACCCAAACCCACATTCAAAGGCCCACACATCCATTTACATTTAGATGGAATAGTCCAGTGATGGGTATTAAAGTGAATGGAAAGTGCTTCCCCCCTCCCCAAAAAAATAAAATCATAATAAAGACGTACATGCAGCCTCTGACTGTGAGGTTCAGGTTTGTAAACGGTCTTTCTTTTCAAAGTGCTTGAGGTCAAATTTGTTCAGGACAAGACTGTGTTTTTTTGTGTAAGCGTGTTTGTAAGTTTGTGTGTGTGTGTGTGTTTGTGTGTGTGTATGCTTATAAGAGCACTTAGTGTGTGTCTTTGTGTACCTGTGTGTGTGTGCATGCATGAACGCTTATGTGTGGTATAAAATTGTTAGCGTGCTAGTGTGTTGTATGAAATTGCTTATGTGAAGTTGCCAGTGAAAAAAAAATGGATAGATCTGGACAGAGGGAGAAGAAGAGTGCGGAAGAGTGATGATAAAAAAAACTGAGGAAGACGACTGTCAACACAAAGGGAGGAGAGTTGATAGCTCAGAACAAAAGGAAGGAGACACACACTGACAACAGAGGGAGGCCGTCTGTCTGTTTGTCTGCCTGTCTGTCTGTCTCCATGTCTGTCTGTCTGCCTGTTTGGTCTGGTAGAGATGAGTGGCAATTGGTGCCATGAGCTTCCCTGAGATGGCATCCCTCTGCATAACCACCGCACGCTTGACTGGCAGCTCACCCGACCTTAGCCGGGGCGTTGTGCCACGCTGTGTGGTGCCAGGGCCCCAGAGAGCGCCGGGGAAAGTAAAGTTAAAGAACGGCAGAAAAAATAAAGGAAGAGAAAAAAAGAGAGAAAAAAATAACCATATTCAACTGTCTGGACACTTTTTGCTGTCCCAGTAGGCAATATTCAGTGTCTCTCTACTCTGACGGCAGACCATAGTGTTTCATGTTTTCACTGTCTCTCCTCTGCCCTCTCCTTTCGGCCTCACTCGTTTCTCTGTGCCATTCTACACCCGTTTCAAACTCCTCTCCGGTCTGATCGTCATTGACACTGTTTGTCTGGCTCTCTGCTGCGCAACCCCCCTCTCTCTGTCTCTCCGTGCTGCTTAGCACTGTAATTTGTTCGGAGTGGAAGACTCGGCCCCGAGCTCTGTCTGTCCCTCGGGGTGCTTATGGGGCTGATATCTGTGCGCTTCCACAGTCTCTTTGTCTTGTCTGTCTCCTTCCATTCGGCAAAGTCCACTGTTGGCATTTGGATTGCGATGCAGTTAACATCTATAGTATGTGTCAACTCAAATCCAATCCAAAAGAAGTGTGTGTGTGTGTGTGTGTGTGTGTTTGTATGTAGATGTGTGTGTGTATGTATATGTAATTGTGTGGTGGAAGAATAAAATAGCAGTGAATGCGTGTGTGGGCATGTGTGTGTGTGTATGTGTGTGTGTGTCTGAGTTTGTGTGCTCTTTTACCTCTCTGAGCACAAACTGCTGCTCCTGTGGGACGGGCACCTGGGGCTTCCTGCACAGGTGCACCGTCAGGTAGGTGGAGACGGTATCGGCCACAGCGCACCCTGCTGGCTCCCGGGTGTTGTAGCGGATCTCGTGGTCCGACGAGTACTCAAAAAACTACACACACACACACACACACACACACAGAGACACACAGAGAGAGAGAGATCAGCGGATCCCGTATAGTGTTATTTATGGCTTACCATTTCAGAGAACGGCTAAACTGGTTGAGGGTTGACACTGTATAAAGAGGCCACGCAGCGCACACATAAAGTGCCTTACATAAAAATAGTCCCGCACCCGGGATGCCCTGTTAAATCTCCAATTACACTGCGGGACAAGCGACGCAAAGGCCATCCTCCCACGCTACTGGGGCTACCGTTGGTTCGCCACTAGCCGTTGGGAATAGGGCGCAGGCGAGTTACGATCGACCACGGCCATTTTAATAGCTGCCGCACTCGAGATGTGACCAAGCCTATGGTGAGGAGCTAGAAGCTAAGATTAATGGCAGAGATTAGGGTTATCTTCGGCGGCAGTGCGAGCCTGTACTCTGTACTTTGTGTGAGAAGGTGTGTGTATGTGTGTGTATCCATGTGTGTGTGTGTGTAAGATGGGTGACTCTGTTTTGGTTTGGAGGTGGCTTAATGCAGCAGATTGGGGAGCTGAGGGCACTTGAGGGTTTGAGTAAAGAGGCAGGGCGGGGAACACGTCAAAGGCCAGCACCCCTCCAGGCACAGTTCCATATATGGCGTCCTTACATGTGTCGACCACATCTGCGATGATGTATGGTTTCCAACGTAAACAATACATAACCCTGCTCTCGTGTGGACGCAGGGCTTGCCTGCCAAGGCGGCGTATATATTTACACACAGCCCAGGGAAACAATGCTTGGATGCACCGCTTGTCGTGTGCGGATTTAAAGTTGCGTGCTGGTTTCAGCGGATCATCTATTATTCACTGCAGTCATATTAACAGAGAGCTTACAACACAATGGATCAGGTGAAACTATAGGTCTACACGCTAGCTCTACAATCCAAATGATGTGTCCCTTTCAAGCCAAATGCTACATTTACAGTTCAATTCACTTTTTAGTTTACTTTTCCTCGCTGGTAAATTTACTTTACATTTCAATTATCTTACTGTCCACAACAGCGCTGTGTAGTACGTCACTAAAGAAGTGAGGCATTTCATTTGTACAACTTGTCAATAATGTAAATCTGTAGCCCAAAGTAAAGCCTTCCTTCACACTTCCTCACAGGACTAATGAGGTAGAAGACTAATAAAGTCTCTGGTCGGGTCTGGAGCATGTATCTGACACCCACCTGGTTTTGGCCCATGCCGTGACAGGGGTAGAGGATGATCCGGTGGCCCACCACATTATGGTCGTCCGGTGGGTTGTAATCGAAGCAATAGTTGGCCATGCCTCGATTCTTCAGCTGAAGAAGAATGATTCCAAAGAAAATAGTTTAGAAAATATAACATGACACAATCTATATTATCTGCATTAATGAGACCTCATTCATGTTTACGATGTCGTTCATGTTTTGTAGTTTCTGCATCAAAGAGTCTGCATTCGTAAACAGCTTGTGTCACCCTTATGTGACATGTCTGTGTTCTGTGCAGTGTCCCACCATTCCAAAAAATCCTGGTCTGTCCTCTGGAACATGGATGTCTGGGTAGATGTTTTGCAGGAACCACTTGAAATCTTTGCATCCCAGCTGCTCCCTCAGTTTGCGTCTGTCCGTCACGTCTCCGTATGCTTCCTGAAGATGAAGACAAGAGCAAAGATACCAGCCAATGACATGACAGCACTACACCACACTCTTGACAAAGGACACTCCGAGTTCACTTCCACCATTGACCTTGTCACAATCAATGAGAGGGAGAAACGGACAGACAGACAAAGAGAGAGAGAGAGAGAGAGAGAGAGAGAGAGAGAGAGAGAGAAAGAGAGAAAGATAATATAAGAGCGATAATGAGAGAAAGAGAATGAGGCAATAAACTGCCAAACTCATTATGAGGCTAATTGTGTTAAGCGATATTGCCGCGGCCAGGCCAATTCACTGAGGGTCTGCGAGGACAATAAGAACGATATGCTAATCTAATGATGGATGAATACGGTGCCGTTATTAAGCCGTGAGCTCGGCAGAGGAGCATGGCCGTCCACAAACCGCCAGTCCGCTAAACAAAAGGACGTGATTGAGAGATCTGCTGAAACATTATGGAGGTCATTCATTCACCCCCGAACCTGCAGTTTCAGCATATAAAAGTCAATTTTTTTGTGTCACGGTTCGTTTGCCATGTGTCCTTATGCCCCAACCTTTTGATGTTTAGACAACACGGACGGCCTTGACCTCAGAGATGCAAACTGCCTCGTGTAATGAGCACCTGTTTCAACAACAGGAGGTTTTTCTGTCATTTCCGAAAACACCACAAAAGGGTAAACGACAGCTGCTTCCTGCGCAAAAACAACACACTATGTTTCAATGAACATAGTTAAAAGACACACACACACACACACATCCACAGACACAAACACACACAGGCCCACACATTAGATGCCTTTGTACTCCGTGTGCCTGAGCCATTGTGCACACACAAACGCATGTTTAGGGAGGACGCACAGGTATTCATGTGTGTCACAATGGGATTTCCACTAGTTCTGATTGGTAGGGGAATTGGGGTATTGGGGAAGTGGGGAATGGCATGGTTGGGGGGGGGGGGGGGGGGGGGGTGGGGGGAAACGCCCGGGGGGGGGGGGGGGGGGGGGGGGGGGGGGGGGGGGCACTGTTATCAGTGAAACCCCACTGAGGGGTGCTGGAGAAAGGACATGTTTGGATGTGGCATCTGCTCACCACGCACAGCACACTCAGAAGGACTCCACTGACAGCAAGATGGATGGTGGTGGACGATCAGATGCTTTAGGGTGTTGGTGGCTGGAGGCCTGGGTGGCAGAGGGATGGAATGAGGGCTCCAGGGAGTGCGATTGGAAAGCGATCCATCAATGAAGCAAAGGGGGGGGGGGGGGGTCAGCAAATACACACAACAGTTTTGAGCTTTGAAACTGAACTATGGATGCATTCTCTCAATCAATGACTGGCTCAATCAATGACTATTGTCACTGGCTATTATCAATGACTCAATCAATTATTTTTTAAGTTTAAGTAAAGTAAAGTAAAGTATACTTTATTGTCCCCAAGGGGAAATTTGTCTTGGGCTTCACAATCACTGCATCGTAGGTATAATCAACTCATACATGCATGCACACATACATAAATACATAAATAAATATTAAACAGTAAAACAAAAACATACAGCACCACAACATTCCACTTACACCGACAGACCACTCAATCACACCTGTGCAGGTTGCCTGCTATCTATTGTTTAGAATAGCATTTGTATAGCTGTGGGTATAAAAGAGTTTTCGTATCTATTTAACCATCAGTTTGGTGTCCTGTTGCGTCTACCTGAGGGCAGCAGTGAAAGTTCCTGACACACACACACACACACACACACACACACACTCGATCCCAGTTCTGTGTACAGTACAGTGCTCATTCTTACTCTAGTGAGCAGTGAGCTTCTCTGCAAGTTCTTTTCTCACTGTGTGCCAGTGGCCTCAGTCTCCGGAGCAGAAGGCAGTTTAGTTCATGGCCCTCAGGTGTGCCAGAGGAGCTCTCCAGACCCCCTGAATTATACATCACAGCTCAGGGGAGATCCTCTCTCACACACACACAATCACACACTCACACACACACACACACACACACTCTCACACAGGAGGAAGATGAAGACGAGGAGGAGGGGTGAAGGCTATGAATATACCCACGCCACTGCTGCTGACACACACTCCCCCTCAAAGGCGCCTGTCAGTGGAGGTAAACTCAGAAGGGGGAGAGAGTTACGTCGAAAAAGTAGGGAGGGTGATTGGGAGGTTAGTGTGTGTGTGTGAGAGTGTGTGTTTGTGTGTGTGTGTGTGTGTGTGTGTCGGCCAGAGAGTTAAAAATGAGTAATTAGGGTGTGTGTGTGTGTGCCAGAGAGAGAGAGAGTTAAGAATGAGTAAGCAAGGTCTGTGTGTGTGTGTGTGTGTGTGGTGCCGCCGCCGCCATAGAGCACTTGAAGGAGCCGCCAGAGCAGTATCTGTATCAGTATCAGATTTGAGCCTGACAGTGTTAGAGTGCCCTGCAAGAGTTCTCCATTGAGAGGCCATAGAAGGCAGACAAACACACACACACACACACACTAAATCCTTAATCTGAATTACCACACCTCTGAATCACTCACACACACATACACACACTCTTCAATTCTTCTCCACCTGCTAAACAAACACAGACACACGCACACACACACACACATACGCACAAACACGCAGGGCTGTAACCCGAGTTTCACAATTACAGAGGTCCGTTTGGGTGGATAGGCAGGAATGCAGGTCTAAACCACACAAAGATTTTTGTACCCTACAATGCAGCTTTAATTATTTCCAATATTACGTGTTCATTGTTTGAGGTGTTTGCCAGCCCTGAACACAGAACTTATGCATCCTGATCAAGGACTGAATTGACTTGATGATAATAAAAACTGGAATCTAAAAGACTTCAAAGAGTAGGTCTAAGTTACACCTTGCCTACAGAACACCAAATGGCAAACCTTAGGACAAACAAACATTAGACTTTTGAAATGGGTGGTTTCCAACAGCAAATGATTTTAAATAGTGAAGGAGAGCAGGGTTTCGCCCAGAAAATTAGTTAGGGTTAGAGATTCAGTTAGAGAGGGTTAGAGGGTAACAGATTCCTGGGGGTTAGTTAGTAACAGAAACTAGTGGCTATTGTCATTCGATTATTCTGTACAGTTTTATATATATAGTATGTGTGAAAATATAAACAGACAATACAGTTTTTTAAGCAACTTTAGAAATAAAGTTTACAAAATTGCTATCTTGAGGGGACGTTGTCAAGGTGGGTGGGATATGTTTGTTGTCAAGGTGGCTGCATTAAGTATAAAGCGTTGGGGAGCATCAGAGACTACAGACTAGAGACCATTATGCATATTAATGCTCCGTACAAAATTTCAAAAGGATTATTGTAATGCTAAACTTAATTTCTTAAAAACTGACATTATTTCAATGATCAATGATCAAAGAAAGCCTAATTTACACATCCCTGGAGGAGACACATTTTTGAAATACGAATTTGTATTTCACCTAAAATATTATTTCTAACTATAAAAATGCACAAGGTCCAGACATCAATGACTTCCTGTCTGGCTATGGTCATAATCACACACACACACACAATGGTTTACTGGGAGACAATTTTCAGTGTGGGTGCAAGGCGCGCTTTCTGAGGAGCAGTGGGTGCCAGCTAGTGTGTGCCACCACCTGATCTATGCCCAATGCTTTTCCTCGCTGCGACTCCAGCTGGGCGAGGCACTGAGCTCAAGGGCAGCTAGATAACACACGTCTCCTCACTAAGATGGCACGTCTGTTTGACACATTCATTCTCCTCTCTCACACACACTCTCTTCTCCATCCTCTCCACATCTGAACTCTTTCTATCTGTTTTTATCTGTCTCTCTGTGTTCTTTTCTTTTTGTCGCAATTTTTTTATTCTGTCTATTCCTTCTATAGCCGTCTGCTCCTCTTTCTATTTAACCGTCTCTTCTTTCTCTTCCTCAGCTCTCTGGCTCACACCCTCCATCTCCCCCTCCCTCTTTCACCTTTCGCTCTCCCTCCATCGCTTCCTCCCTCCTTCTTCATCTCTCTCCCCCTCTCTCCTTCTCTTCTGCCCATCTCTCTGTGCCTCTCTCTTGCTCTCTGGTAATCTCACACCAGTCAGAGTGTCACCTTGAGTGCTCTTGCCCTGCACGTCAACCAGAGTGTCACTCAATCAGAGGGGCTTTACAGTGCACTGACACCCAGGCTTACCTCTCTGTGTGACAGACAGTGAGGGAGCGCATGTGTGTGTGTGTGTGTTTGTATGTATGTATGTGTGTGTGTGTGTACGCTGGGGAGACTGTAAAGAGATATGTAATGGACACATTCACAGGATAGTGTTGTTGTGTTTGTCCAGTGGGGGGTGGGGGTGCGAGGCAGACAAACATTCCTTTTTTCATTCTTCTTTCCTTCCTTTTTTTCCTTTCTTTTTCTCATATATTGTAAAATCTGTCTTCTCCTTCAGAGATGACAACGATGTACACTACACACAGTCTCTTCTATTCTCTCTTGTACAACACTAAGCCACACACACACAGAAGGGATTCCTGTGACAACTTTATCACAGTGCA